>JANTCA010051628.1:0-39550 GCA_024741275.1 Chironex yamaguchii
CAGCTCAGTGTTGTATTTTCTGGTATCTTCTTTTTGTTGTTTTCTGATGGTCTTGTTTAGCTCTGCATATTCTATTTCCTCATGGTCATTTTGTGGGTGTTTTAACTGTCGTCGCTTTTCCATAAGAGATATAGTTTGTGCAGAAAATTTTGGACTTGTTTTTGCTTGTTTGGTATTTGTCACTTTCACAGCTGCTTCATGCAAGTTTTCACTTATAATCTGGTTTCTTCATTGATATCTTCGTGAGTTGCTAGCGCTTTAAAGCGGTTTTGAATTTCAATTTGAAATTCTTTGGATTTGCTCAGTAGAGTCTCCAAACTTATAGCCTTCCTCTTCTTGTTCACGAGATTTTGTCGTTCCATGGCTAAATTTGGTTGTATGTTTGCTCTTACAAACCTGTGGTCGCTCCCAGTACAAACATATGACAAAACCGAGACATCTTTCACGGGATATTTCTTGCTACAGAGGAACAAGTCATACGCCTTTTTTGTAATATGCATATAAAGTTGCAAAATAAAATGTTTATTATTATATTTTAGGATATTGTATAAGCTTGTACACTATACCAAAAAAACAAACAAAATGAACTCAAATGAAAATTTACAAGTCAGAGTTGACAGACTTGCCAAACTGGGTCATACGATTTGTCTATTGACAACGACATCGCTTACTACATCGATTAAAGACAAGCTGTCTACAATTTCTTTGTATGTAGCTAAAATCGATAGAGCATAGGATCTCTTTTGTGCTATTGTGGAACTCAAGAATGTTTTGATTCTTCGTGCTAATGAAAAAGAGCGCTCTACGTAGTATTGGTACCTCCAACCAAAACAATATTGACCATGATAACTACATTCTTCAGTAATGACTGCTATTCTTAGGATGCTTTTAGGACACGTACCTTATACAATAAAACGCCTCGCTGCTATTTTCTTGAGATCCAGAGGTACCCATGTGATGCAAGATGGAGTAATTCGGGTATTAGGGTACAACCTCTCCTTTTATCACGATTCAATGACTTTAATTGTAGTTCTTCTAGGTCAAGGAACGTCTTTCAACGCATTTCCTTCTTTCGTCGTTTATTGCAATTAATTTCTTCACGAAAAAAGTGAGGAGGCCATAGCCCCCCCCCCCGGTTCCTCAGTGGCCTGGGCCCCGAAAATCATACTATAAACAAGAAAGATGTAATAAAAAAGTACATTTAAACTTCGTTCAGCTCGAAAAACGGAAGAACGGGGTGAATGTGTCCCTTGAAAATTCAAGCTTATCCCCAGTTAGCTGACCATAGGATAGATTCGAGGTAGACGAAAATCGATTAGCAAGGGAAATGTAAATTTAGATACCTGGAAATTTGTAATACGCTTGAGACAGTTGATTGCAGTTTCAAGATTTCATTAAAATTTCAACTTTGAAGCCTTTCTAAGTTGGGTACACGTCTCTTATTGAATTAGGGCAGCCTGTCCTGCGTTCTAGGTGCTATAAGTCAGCCTTCATCAGCATCAAGAGCATTCAAGACGGGCCTCAAGAGAATAACGTAATCCATAACTGGTTTGACTACCTTGTTTCTAGTATCCTTTGCCGGAAAGTCTATTTGCCAAAGTTATCAAAAAAGTTTTTTATTAATTGCAATTTCCAAATGCTAACTGAAATGAAATTGGCTGTTTCCAATTGATAAGCACAAACTTTATTCTTTATAGGAGTAAAATGTTTGTTTTACAGTTGATGCGCATACCAATAATTATTTTCTCATTTCAAAAGTCCTTATCTCAAAAAACGTTTTATGGTTGAAAAGCAATGAGCACTATATAGCTATAAGAAGAGTGCTAAAGATGCAGTCGTCAAGGTGGCGACGGGTTTTCGGAAATGTTCGTCCGTAACAGGTCATATGCGAGGCATAGACGAGCTCCCTTGTGCACAGCAAATGTTCTAGTCTAGTGTGACCTGAATTCAATAAATCAAGACACGCCTCTGGTACATTTTTACCAACACAGTATAAATAGTTTTGCTACAAATGCTTCCTGTTTGCTTTTATGCACAAGTTATGATAAGTCGAAAACGCCAGAACTTGATTCAAAGTTTACGTGATCGATCGCTACAATTTATCTGTTGTCATTTACTCAAGACTACCCAGCTCTACGTCTATGTTACCTCTAGTAAGTCGTTTACGAAACGCATTTCCTTTAAATATATAATGGCTACGAAGAAATAAAAGCATGGTGTGCATTGTTGCACTCAAAACTAAGTGTACTCCGTGGAATCTCTCACCCTCGTCTCCAGTTGTTTTATTTACAAGAAGGCAATATTTGCTGACTAATAACACACTGATTTTGTTAGCCAAAGCAAAGCCTCACTCGTTACGCGACCAACTGCAAGCTTTTAAAAGGCCATTCTGGCTGTTCCCTGGCGACTGTAACCATTATAATTGCCCACTATCAACTGCTGTTATCAACTAAAGAGGATGGAGAGAATGGGTCATTATCAAGTTGCAACAGAAGCAAAGTTATGATTATGACCACCAGAGATTTGAACCCGGGTGTCACGAGTGGAAATCTGATGCCTATTGAGTTAAACATCTCAAGTTGGGCAGCTCTATTTTAGAGGGACGCTGAGGTAGTTTGTGGGTGATGGTCTCAAGTTTAATTCTGCATAATTTTATATCAAAACTAGATTCTTCCACACGGGTTCCGTTTGTCCTTAGGAATAATATTCAAGTGCAGCAACACTCGTCTTCAGCTTTCTCTTGCGAACAAGTGGTCTTTAGACAAATTACAATTTTGTTCTTACTTTGTTGAACTCGATCATGGTTATTTTGTTTCGTCAATGCTGACTACAAGGACATTATTTCTTGCAAAGGGGAATCTTAATTGGGATTTGAGAAATACCGATCCCATCGGTTAACATAGTCATTCCTACATCAGAGGCCTAGAAAAAATCTTCACTCAAATAAAGCTTGGAATGTTCTAAAGCTGGTTTACGCCATAATCCAACCTCACTTGGTTAATTTTTTCAGTTAACTTTTATAAATATTTCTAACTTATGACAAAACGACAGAAAACTCTCTCAAAATAACGTCCTGGGCTGGGGAACAGTTATTGTTAAAACGATGTTTGACCAACCTTTTCGTGAGGAAAAAACCAACAGAACAGGAAACGAGGGAGTTGCACAGACGGGCGGGAGCTTTAATGGGATAAAAATCCCTAGGGCATTCTTTGATAATAAGTAGTCGTCACGTTGTCAGGGTTAGTGTGTGGGAGGTAAAAAGACGAACCATAAGATGCCTTTCTACTATTTCTCAACAGATTTCACTATAATGTCACAGTTTAAAATTTACGCTGATAAAAGAAAAAGCATAACAAAGAAACCACACGTTTTTCTAATTTTCTGTTGTGCAAATTTCAACCTAGCTATATTTAAAACAAAGTGTTGTGATTTGACAGAATACCATTTCTGGCAAACTGCACCGCCTATTTTACTCTGGCAACTCGCCAACCACTTAAAATAGTTTGATGCCCCTCATTGGCATCCAAAGGGACTGGATTTTGAAAGATGAAATCCGTTTTCCTATGGAGGCATGCCGGAGCCAGGCAAACTCCCACCTTCTGCCTTTTATTTCGGGGAACAGGGGCCAAAATTGAGCTTCGTAGGATAATTTGAACTTTTTACCCATTCCTGACCCGGCCTTAAAGGTCTTTGTTGAAGCCTGGCAACATTGATCTTTCACTTGAAATGTTTTGCTTAAATCACGAAAACAACCAAAATTGCTTCCACTGTTACGTTTTAAAACGGAAGCAGTTGGTAAGGTGCCAAAAATCTTTTTATCCCTGTAGCTGTCTTTTGTTTTCGACAAAAAAGCAAATTCTTGTTCATATTTCACTCCTCTTTCTGGGGCCAGCAATACTGTCATTATCATGATGATTACGTTAATAAGCATGTTGAAGATGGTGATTATAATGAAGCAAGTGTCCCTTTGCAAAACACTATTCTACCTCCCCTTGTTGCCTTCCAGTGCCCCTGTTGCTAAAAGCTTGCTGAAGCTGGATGGACTTGAAATACTTACTCAAATGGCACTTAAAAGCAAAAAGAGGGATGCAAAGGTTAATAACTCGTATGAAAACGATAAGCTATCCAATATAGAATACCTGAGTGACTACAGAAATCCCCTGAGAAATCATTGGCTGTTAAAATAATTTTAACGGAAATAAAAAGAGCCATGCGGAAGCTAGATAAACTTTACAGAAATACATAATTTTTCACACAAAATTGAACTTTATACCTATCATCTCTTTTTATATTATAACAATACAGGGGCGGGTTGAGCAAATTAACGGCAATGAAATATACGCTAAAAGAAAATATGTATCACTTAATTAACGTGGCAGATACTTAAGGGCGTAAGAAATGCCGTCCTCGTCAATTTCATGAGTCTTTAATTTCTAGTCATAAGATAGTCTTTATTCGTGTCTACATTAGTCACTTGATTACACTAGTAAGGTTACAATAACTCAAGACGTCGATTGGTGCGAAATCTTGATCACTTTGTAAACGCTATTCTAATCACACGTTCTGAAATATCCCGTGTAGATTCTCACGTAGGATTTTGTACATTTTATCTAATATCGAGAAAAACGTATCTATCACAAAGAAACATGAAACTTTAATGACAAATTGCATATCAGAACATTATAATTCCCTTCTTAAAACAAGTCTTATTCAGCTAGCCAGAGCATCTCCTTAAAATTTAAAAGGTCGTTAGTAAGTAAAGCCTTGCTTCTCTGTATTACGTTGATCCATTAGAATTACAATTAAACCTCTATACAGTGGACACATACAAATTATTGACACTTGTTCATAGGTTTCACTGTACTACGTTGATGAAAAAATTCATAACTTTTGACAAAGGACCACCTAAAAGCTAGGCGCTTTTTCCGAATTTCCTGCAATTCAACTTTAGTCGGTTTGCACAAACCACGAATACATTGTTTCTTCTGCAAAGAGGTAGTAAAGTAATAACTGTTAAATTTACATTTTGTTCGCTCAATGTTCTACACTAACTTCACGGTATTACATTACTCTTGGTCGCTTACTTTGAAGGTTCAGTAACTAAAATTTACGCTAAATCCTATTAAAGACATCATCATCAGAGTGGCACTTTCAGCTTCTCAGGCTCAGGTGCGACCATTGTGAGGAAATGCTTTAAAAAAGCGAATGACCATCATAAAAACTGAAAGCTTTTAGAGAATTGAACATTTGTTCACATCCAATTCCAGTGTTCATATGATCAGTATTATCCAATATCAGGCATATGTACTGAGAGGTGCACCACAAATTCAAGTTAACAATAGGAGCAGTCCAATGAAATGCTGATCAAATGAAAACAAAAGAAGAACAATGTCTCCCCTGCCAAAAAATGTCGTTGAGCTTAAATAGTTTCATCTTTTGTCCATCATACTTGCTAAATAGGTAAGTCGATATTTACATTAATTATCCTCCACTCTTCATTTCATTAATGATCTAATTATTAGTTAAGGAACTATTGGTTAAACTGGTTCCCCAATACACCTCCACTTAGATCAACTTCAATGGGAAACACATTAGCGTTCTTAAGTTGTTCTTCACACTCCACGTGGAAAGAGGTCATATTCTGTAGGAATCTTTGCAGCTGATAGACCAAGTCTTGCACTAAAAAAGAACAGAGCAGAAAATCATACAGGAATACAATAACGCACAACAGCGACATGACCCCCTTCATTTGCTGAAACTGGGCTTAAGTCTTGATCATAGCAGCCATAAACGACGGGTGGCAGTGTAAATCGCGTATTAAGTAGGCACTAACTTTTCAATATCGAAGTGTCTTAATTCCATTCTGTTATTGCAAGTCAGTAAAATAAAGTCGACAACCACTACACTACAGCCCAGAATGTTCCAAAGGGAAAAATAAAACATTTAACTATTATAACAGCCTCAGCTATCCTGTGATACAAAAGGAATAATCGACAGAGATATTTACCAAGTCATTTATCGGACAAATGCAGCATTCAAAAATTACAGCTAAAGCCCTGTTTACACAATGACATTTAACCCGGGTTCGACCGGGTAAAGCAACCTCCATTAATTTATTGTAGTGTAAACGCAACTAACCAGGGTTCGATCCGGGTTAAACTAACCCACCTCCAGTAGGTGGGTTCGAGCCAGGTCGAAATCGGGTTAACTGCTCCAAGCTGTAGTGTAAACGCGGAGTGGGGCGAACTAGGGTTGGTCTTTAACAATATTTTCCCTGCGAGATGCCATACTGCCAATTCTCCAAACCCCGCCATTTTGAATTTCATCTACATCAGTGTATAACAACTCTGCGTGTTGAAGTTAACCTGGGTCGAGCCCTGATATGCGTTCACATTTTGACCAAAGTTAAAGTGGGTTTGACCCGGGTTACTTTAACCCGGGAAAAATCTGGTAGTGTAAAGAAGACTTAAAGAGTCACACAGGCTTTCAATATCGCAAACAAGAATTTCTCACTGTTTGATACTCGCCTTCTAAAACTATGTCTTTCTGAACAGTACCATAATCTATATAACAATACCTACCATGTTTATTGTCCAACAATTCCAACTTCACAAGAACGTCTGACCGGAGTTTTGCAAACCTTTCTCGTGCCAGCTGCCGGCATCTAAGCACAACTCTAAATTCGGAGGAAAATATACGTAAACGAAAGTAAAACTGGTCACCTCTTCTCAACATAAAAATTGGGAAAGTCACATAAATAACGATACCATCTTAAACACTATCTGTTTACACAGAAAGGCAAATTTCCACGAAAGCAAGACTTGAAATGGTATTCTACTCAGTGGCGGATCCAGCTTAAATTTTGAGTGGTGCTGAAGTCTCTGTCAATCTTTGCACTGCCACAGTCGTCACGTCACAAACCAGCTTTTTTAACTCTGGCTACAAATTCACACTCTAACCAACTGGTTTCTACCCAGAATACAGGAGCTAAATAGCACACTGTTAGTTAAAACTTGTAAGAGGATCATTTTAGGACATACTGATAATTAGCTAAAATGCTATCAATAAATACAATTCTTACCTGTAATCGTAATTTCCAGTCTCAACTCGATATAGAGATTCATGTAAAGCCTGCAATCAAGAGGGAAGTAAATTGTCAAATAAGTACATAATACATTGGCTTCATACCAAAGAATTTTGCACACTTCACATACAAAAGGGCACAATTATTTAAACACTTTGAAATTTGAGGGCTACTTACAGCATATCCATATTCTTCATCGTCCATTTCTTTTACCTTGAGGCAGTATGACTACAAAAGAGATAAAAAACTCAAGTTCACTCTTAATCTGAAGATCTGGCCGCCATGCTTTTGTGACTGATTTGTGACCGTTCGAGTTGTATTGAAATGAGTGTTAGTTTGTTGTTTTTCTGAGAAATAAAACGTACGTCCAGGGCGGGCGGGAGCCAAACCCGCGACCTTCTGCTTACCGGACAGAGGCTCTGACAACTGAGCTACCGGGACGCTGTTTCTCAGAGGTGAATTTAAGCGGTCAAGATTTGATGATTGCGTCACAACACTTCTCTATCAACTTCTCTTTGACGGGACGTATTAATAATATAAAACAAAAAAAAACCAGAGCTAACTATAAATCATCACCATCGTTAATGTATAATTTAGATTACATTTAAACTAGACAGAAGTCAAACAAAAAGCATAAATTTTTCCGGAATAAACAACATTATGAACAGCACTTTGACAAAATCAAACAAGCAAATATTTTATAGAAATCCTAGTCTTTATAGGCTCAGTTAAAGGTATACATGAAGACGTTGTCATGATCTCAGTCGTATGCGTTTCCTAAGCATCATGTGTTGATTTTCTTGAGCATCATGTCTCGGGTCGTAAGCTTCTGAGCATCATGTCGTGAGTCATAAGCTTCTGAGCATCATGTCTCGGGTCATAAGCTTCTGAGCATCATGTCTCGGGTCATAAGCTTCTGAGCATCATGTCGTGAGTCATAAGCTTCTGAGCATCATGTCGTGAGTCATAAGCTTCTGAGCATCATGTCTTACGTTCTAAGCTCAGAAAAAGCTTATGACTCAAAACATGACAAACTTCTTCACCTGAGAAATTATGTAGATTACATTTTCTGATTCTGCAACCAAAGATGTTACAATAACGCCGAGGACATAAATAACACGTACCAAATATTCAAACTTTGCATCAGCATATTTTTTTATTGTAAGCTTAGTATCAGGAATTGCCTAAAGCAGGAAAACATAATATCAAAATCATTAGCCAGTGTTAACATTGCAAAAATCCACCAAAGTAGACTTTTTAGATATTTACGCCAAGAATCCCGTCAAGATTTCCGTCAACTATAATCATCAACTTTTATTTAGTCCTTTCTCATTTGTTTATTGCTTGCTTTATTGACTCCATGAAAACTATACCCTCGCAGTCTACAATGACATGCCCAATACACAAATAGCACAATGCAACGTTAATCGATGCCATTATTGTCATAACATTTCAAGTCAGAATGATCATATTATAATATTGGCAACACAGTTAAGGTCATGAGTGGTGACTATATCATTCCTTGTATCTTCAAGGCGACTGTTGAACAGACATAAATAGACCATATCCACTAAAACAACTCCCACAGCTGGGTCATGGCTGAATTTTGGGCCATTTGGGGAGAACGCGGATTGCATTGTGTGCACATTCCAAGTAAATCCAGCTGAAAGTTCTCTTATGATCACTGTGCTGTAGTGCTGCTTAATTGTATCTCGTTTACAGCAATTCCTACTTAATTAAAAAAAGTACTAGAGCAGGGTACTTTCGATACTTATAGTGAAACGCTTTCTTGTTGCCCACACAATACAAGATGATTGGTCCTAATTTGACACGAAATAAATCAATGTTTTTATCGTACTGAAGCAATGCAATAAACATCAGAATTTTGCATTATAAATATATTTACAAACCTTGATCAAATATGTATTAAGATCCGACAACATTGGTTTGACCTTTTTGAGGAAATCCACTCCTGCTCTGTTGAAGTTTCTAAATTAAAGAACATGATTGATGTATTTAACAAAATTAATGCTTATTCAAACCAATATAATAGCAAATACTACATTCACCACGACCGTTACATATACCATATTGCCTCCATCAAAGAGAAATCCAAAAACAGTTAATTCAAAATTAGGCCAAGAGGTAACTAAACACCATAAAAATAGACACACTGTTGAAAATAAGCTAAGGTTGAGATATTATAGTACGTTAATCAAATTTCTAAGTCTGATAACAGTTGTATTATATATTCCTGGAAATATGACACTTGTTCCCTTTAGAAACTAGATTATGACATAAATAAAGCATGCGAAGTCTTACCTATGACAATCTGCAAAAGTTGCAAATGCCTCACTTGCATTTGGTTGTAATTCACGCACTCCTATTGATGCAAATATATCTCCAAGTTCTAGAGATTAGAAACAAGAAATGATTAGTTTAATGTTAACTTGTTCACTTCAAAAGTTTGATAGGGCATTTCACACATACCACGGCTAAATAAAATGTTGACAAGTATCGAATTGAAAAACACAATTTGTTAAATCGACCAGGGCTTTTAGCTTAAATGATCTGCGGGGAAAATATCCCAAGACGAAAATCAAGTTACTGTGCTCCACAAACTAATATAGTTGAAAATATAAGTAATATAAGTTTACCACTTTACCAAAAACTAATATAAACAAAAACAAATTGATGAACAAAATATTTTAATCTCAAAATAATATAAACATGAAATGTTTCTATTTGGTTCAATAAGAAAAGTAATCAAGTTTCTTACCTTTGTGAAGATGCGCCATTTGAAAGAAACTCTGCAACAGCCGCTTTGTATGCTCCAAAAGTCCTAGAAGATGGACAATTTACAATAAACTATTTCATCAATACGATAAAAGATGTATTATGCAATATCATGCACATGTAATATCAAACTAGTTTGGCAACTGATCATCAACCACACACAGGCAAATCTACAGTTACATACATATACACCTCAGGAATTGCAAGAACTCGAGCCACTTTATGGTACATCAATCACCTGGAAACAGATAACTATACTAAGGTGAAAGGCATGCTGCTTTAATTACGAAAGCATCTAAAGAGTCAATAAAACGTAAAAAGCATGGGAGGTTATAGAAGAATGGGCACAGGGAGAAACTGTTAAATTCCTACAAAGCAGCTCTCGTCAACAGTTTCTCATTCGATTACAGTAAAAACTCTTTCAACTTTCATGTTGAAAGAGCGCCTCTCTTTCCTCCCTCCCTCTTCCCTTCTCATTTCCTCAAATATCTTTGACTATTTTGTCCTTTTTTCCTCTTATGTCTTTTTCCTTTCCCTCACCCATTTTTTGCAAATGTGCCTTCTAATGTGTCATCAGGGGTGACGGGTAGTGCTAATACATTATTAGCACTTTCTTTCCAAAAAAATGTTAGCAAGGGATTCCTGTATAATATCCCCTAAATCATACATCCTATAATATCCTAGAAATCATACATCCTCTCTTTTCAATCTTTACTATGATGATATCAAAAATGTTAACAGGCATCTCAATACAATTTTTTCCTAATCCTGTAATAGGTCTCCAATTTTTTCCCTTTGAGACGTTAGCCAGCTTTCATCCTCCCAAAGCTATTATTCAGCAAGTTTTAATAGTGAATGCAGGGGAACAATTGAAAGCTGCATCATATTTCAAAAAGAGATCAAAATGTGCTATCAACCTATCGACACTTTATTGAAAATCAAGCTGCATAAAATTCTGATGACTTGCATTTACATGGGCGACTCCAAGAGAAACTATCGGGCTTCAGTCCCACACTTTTTGGAAGGAAAACTGTTTTTGTTTGTTACTATTAAGAAACTGTCATTAGCACAATTCTAAACATGTATTGGTGACTGCTATGGACGTCTAGAACCTTCTAGAAAGTGTCATGTACATCTAGAATCTTCTAGAAACCTTCCCTGTGCTAGAGGAACAGTGCTGATGCAAAATTTACATGAAGTTTCTAGAAAGTTCCATTTTATTCTGTCTGTTCTAAAAGCTTCTAGAATGTACTACTGTGTTAAAGATACAGTAACATATGGTTTTTAGTCATGCTAGCATCAATGAATCATAGCCTCGCATGCAAAAGTGGTCATAAAATGTGATTGCAGTTGACTGTGCTTTGCAAACGTTTTGAAGTCAAATGATGCTGGCACCACCCATGATTTGCCACAAAAATTGCTATATCCTAAACCCTTGCATATTATTGTATTGTTTGGAAAAACTATTCCCAAATTTAAAAAAATGTTTCCATAGAGCAGAAAAACTGACATTTTAAATTCATTACCTTGACTACACATTGACCAACAAGAGCCTTATTAGTTCATAGTTTTTCTCCTTTCAAAAAATTGTCAAGCATGGTTCTTGACAGATACTTACTATTGAAGTGACGACACTGTTTTCATTTTACAAGTTGTACAAAGAACATTAATAAAAACACAGATGGTTAATCAGTTTTGCCAAAATGGGTACAACAAAAAAATTCAAGGTGTGTTGCAGAACATTCCATCTTGTATTAGCAACCTATTTTATCTCCCAGCCACCCCTGTCCATATCTCTTTATTGTTTACATTCCAGTCTTCTTCCACTACTTCCTAATCTTCACTTACGGAACATGCAATATCTAAGAACCTGCTTAAAGGGCAATTCACTGACTATCCAATCTAAGATACAATGGCACACAGGAAATGGGAGGAGCTGCAAACACTGTCCTCTGACAATGGATGCAACAATGTAGCATATTAAAATACCTTAAACACTAACCTCTGTAAACTGATGCAGTCTGCTCAAGCTCTTCAAGTTTTTTTACTAGGCCATCTAAACAGCAGGTAGCAAAGACAATATTAAATATTCTGGAATGTATCATAATGACATCACATGAATAATCCACTCCAATGTATAAATGTGTGTATAATATCAACAGTATTTCCTCCACACTATAGGGTCCTTGATATTGCAAACTCTTGCTTGAACAAAGTTCAGCAGGGCATTAGTGTTCTACAATCAGACATTCTGGGACATTTGAGGGCATTTTGGAGTGGATGACACACTAGTTTTGAGTAGGACTTAGATTCATCATTCCATATTTCATTTCGGAGGGCAGGAGAAGATAAAGGTTTTCGCAGTATCAGTTTTATGTGTTGCAGTATTAACAGCCAGCAAGTGGTTTTTTAAGTAAGTTGTAAGCTTTTTTGCTTTGTAAAAAGTGCCACATGTTCTTATGGTCATAAATTTCATAATTGCATATCAAACTACAATGTTGGTAACAACTAAGCAATAACTGTTTACATACAGAAATAAATAAATAAATAAATTCTCAAAAACAACAAAAATATGAATCATTTAAACAACCTAGACCTTTGAGGATAAAAATTAAAGTTTTCCCACAGATCTCAACAGGAAGAATAAAATGTGCAACAATGGATTTACAAAGGATTTCTTACAATAAAAAGTTGACACACAGCTGATTATTGGTTACATAGCATTGATCAAAACATATAACAACCTTTAATCATCTATTACCCACCATTACAGAGAATTGCTCGGCTCAATCCAAGGGCATCAGCAGTGCTTGAACTCATATGTTCCACTATTTTGTGTTTTACCTTCTTCATAACTAAGAGGTATAAGATATCAATGCCAATTTTCACAACATCAAACATAAAAAACGGCAATGTACAGCATGATAAAACATATTTCGAACTTTGTGTCCATCATCAGTTCCAATCTTACAACAAGTAAACAGGTACTTCTTTATACAAAATGCTGTAGCAAACAAGAGGTACTTAGAGAGTATAAAACAAGGAACACCCCTTAAATCAAACAATTTTCACAATAGACCAACCAATAAGTTGCAACTACGTCAGTATATGAAGCACGAAAAAAGCAATAGGATTAAAACATTCTTGAGTACATAAATATCACCAGAAAAAAGAATGTAACAAGAAAAAAATAACAACCTTAACAACATAAACATAATTATGTCAATTACATTGAGATGAAAAGATGATTGTGTACCTAGCACACAAAAAAGCATCATAGTATATGAATTTCTGTGCCAATGTGAAGCTGGGTAGGTAGGTTGCACTTCTCAAACATTGGGTGACAGGACCAAACAACATGTTCCAGCCCGCATACACCAACCATCAGTTCCTCCAAGAGAACAGCCATCTCGTGCTTGCAAAGCGAAAATGACTGTCAAAGCATGTGATTTTTCCATAGGTCAACACTTACTATAAAATTCACAATGCACCAAAATGTACAAGGATGAGAATTTTTGGATAATTGGCACAGCTAGATTGCCTTTTAGTGTATTGGACTCTGTCTACATTAATACAAGAAAACCAGTACTCTGTAGGCTGAAAGAGTTCGTTAATCACTTGGACTGTTCCAATAATGTGTTGTCTCTTCATTTTCTTTTCGTTTCTTTTCCCTTTCTTGCTTATAATTGGCTAGTTTCAATACATGTTTCATATAAAAAGGTTACCATATATCTATACTTTCCTTTCAGATGATTCATTCTCAGAGGATGAAAAATCTCTTAAGTATGTTTCCAGCGTAATATTGCAAATTTTCAAGGAGATTTTCATGTTTTGTGCCACAAAAAGACTTCAAGTATTACAACTTACTTATATCAAGTGTTTTTCCTTCATGTGGATCAGCATGAAGCTTCACATATTGAATTGTAACTTCTTCCTGTATAATCCAAGCATGGAGAATGGGATGTTAATCATAGACAACTTACAAACTGAGTTCAAAGTCAGCCAATATCATTTTTACCCATAAAATCAAATGCAATAATTGCGCTGAAGGAATTGAATATAGGTTCTTAGAATACTCCAGAGTCAATGTATGCTCCAGCTTTGGATATTACGTTATAGGTTTTACTCACTATGAACCATTAGCTCACTAAAAAAAGAACAAAAAAAAGCTCTAAGACCACGCACTATGGGAAAACTTGCAGGCATCTTATTGTCAGGAGAAGGAAACATTTAGGTGTAAAGAAAAAAGGGGAAAAGGTCAAAGAGGTTTCATCCACCATTAGAGAACATACTAGTGCTACTGGACACCCTGCATCCTTGGAGGACTTTTGAATCTTGGACAAAGATACCAATGAGTTTGACTTGTTGATACAAGAAAATATACTAATAACAAGAGATCATCCTTTACCAAACTTTCAAAATACTTCTATTCCATTGTCTTCGGTTTAAATCTGTAGTAAAAATGTTTTAACTCATTGTTTCACTTAAATATCTTTCCTTTTTCTTGTGCAAACAATCACATGATTAGTCAATGAAATTGTACACAACCTCACAAATGGACTTGAAGACTTTATTATTTACTGTTCACTGAGCATGATATGAGTTCCTATTGAAACATTCTAACATGACTGAATTTTAAATTATAGCTTACTGTATGTTATTACAAGGAATGTCAAGATCAGAAACAAGTGTGTTGTTAATATGGAAATGATCATAATTTCAATTATAATTATCAAGTACACCACTGATATTTCTTACTACAAATGAAACATTTTTCTGCTTCATTCTTAAAACCTCATTCTTTTGTTTTATGATATTCATACTTATTTGTTATATCCTAATATCATGGCTCTGTTTCCCAAACATTACAAATGTTAAATCTACCTGATGTGTTTTGTAGAACAGCCATTTTTGTACAGTTAGCTAGGCATTAAAGACAAATTATGGTTTACATTTAAAACACATAAATATCCAACATTTCTAATGCTTTAAGAAACAACTAGTTTGATCAGATCTTTACTACCATCTTCTTTTCAAATAAATCAGAATTTATCTTTTCAAATAAATCAGAATTTATCTTTTCAAATAAATCAGAATTTATCTTTTCAAATAAATCAGAATTTTCTGTGTATGAGCCTTCCTTGAAAGTAAACTTCAACACCAATGTAGGCCTTTGCAGACTTCTTTCGTATTGAGAATCCTCCTGTAAACTTAACACCCTGATTACGTTAAACAATTTCAGTAGCATCTACCATATCATCAGCATTTCTCTTTCCTCTTCAATAAAAAATAGACTTTGATATAAATTAAAGAAATATGCATGGGGAAAGCACACAGTACAATCTTAAACTGTTGGCAAGAACAATAATTTCACATGAAATTGCTTACTTTTATTGCTTGAATTGCCCTGGCAACATCAACTTTAGTTTTTCCTCTCATTGATTTTCCATTAACACCAACTATTTCATCTCCAGCTTGTAAGGTACTGTCTCTTGCAGCTGGAGTATTGTCAAACACTTGTACAACATAAAGACATGGGCATAAGGGTGCGCCACCCCCTATACTTATTCCAATCAAATTTTGCTTGTCTTTCTTCAATGATACACTGCCTGGTTTTCCAGACAAACTCCTAGAATATGAGAAAAACCATGAATCGAATTTTAGAAAGAAGTTCTGCTATTCATCACACAGATCTCAATCATATCAAATGTATTAAACAAGAGTCAGACAGGTCAATTCTCTGCAAATCACTACTGACACTCAGTAAATTCAAGATAACTCAAACCCTTGATAACTTGAACATTTGCCAAGTCAAACTGGGTTGGCATTCCCCTGGAATAATACTATCAGAAATAAATACCCCCAAGAACTTGAACATCTGCTAACTTTAACCACTTTCACTGGTCCCTTGAAGGACCCAGTTATTGCGCGTTTAATGTATTACTCTCAGTAAGGGTTAGACGGCATACATAAAACATGCACAGCCGGTGTAGTATACTATGCATCTATTGGATAAAAAAAACCCAAACATCTAAAGTCTGGTAATAGGACACTTTCCATACCTCTAATTTGAGGTCCTGTATCATCATTGTCAGAAACAGTACATGGACCATGAAAATCTTCACATTTAATACTTCATATTTAAAGCATTTAAGTATTGTCACTTCCTTCAGTCATGGCCTGTGCTTGTGTATTCTTGTTGCTACTAAACTGGTCACCTGTGAGTTCCAGAAATGATATATACTTGTGTAGTTGGAAATTCAGTATACTCAGTCATGTTTAGTCTTTAATTGGTCAAGGTCCTTAATTATTTAGTCTTAAAGTCTATCCAAGTTGCATTGTGATGCACTACAGTGAAGCACACAACTAAGTAGTCAATAGATGTAGCAGAAATACTGATACCAGGAAAAATCAACTCAAGCAACAATCAAAAAGTCATCTGCAGGTCAATTTTACTTTTTGAATCTGTTAATAAAATGCTATCAATAGAAGTAACTTGAAAATACAAGGATTAAAAAATTAATATACCTGATTGGTACATTTGATAAACTAGCATATCTTGCAAAGTTTGACTGCCAGATTGCATTTGTTATAGGAAGCTATGAAGATTGGTTGTATGAGCTTACAACAAAATAACGTGAACTAATTGGGCCCAAGAATCTGAATACTGCAAATTGTGGGAAATCAGTACACATACTGGAATGCTTGGATACATCATTTGACATCTGTTGAAGCTCACCATGGACAAAGTGATTCAACAAAGATGTTGCTAAATGGTTGATAATGGTTTGTCTATGCTTCGAGTTTTAAAATATAAAGATAACTGATACTCTTCCAGTGTGCAAAATGCTTTGCAAGTACTAAAGAAAGAAATATATTTCTATGTCTATGTTAAAAGAGCTTGTATTGATAATAAGTGGATGGTGGTAAAATGGTGCCACATTTAAGTGGATCCTGGATGCTTTCAATGCAGTCTATTCTTTTTAGAAGTTTCATATTCATTGTATTACTGTGTCAGCAAGGTGGTGTAGATAACATGGTTTCAGCCATAACAATGACAATTATCATCATGTATCATCTCCAATTTTAAAAGGTTGATAACATTTTCTCCTTGCAAATTCCTGTCCTCAGCTGTTCTGTTTATGCTTCACAAGTTTTCCATGTCTGTGCATGGCTTTATGTCATCTCCTTATGTTCTGCATCTGACTTTCAATTGTTTCCTTTTAGTGGTAAATTGGCCAATTTACAACTGAATTGTCATAAAACATGTTCCACAGATCGTAACTTTCTCAACGGAATCTTTGTTAAAAGGCTTTCTTTACTTGTTATATTGTCTCTTCAGCTCTCCCTCTGTTATATGCTTATAGGGGCATATGTTCACTTCAATATGATGACAAGCGTAGGAATGCATGAATAGAATGGCAACCATAGAGATATGTGAACAGCACGGCAAGTACAGAAACATATGAACAGAATGGCAAACATACATGCATTTATTCAGCAGTGATAGCATAGCAGTGATTATTATACAATTTCTTACACTGAATTTTCAGCTATTATTATTATCTTAGGCTTACTAAATGGAGTCTTCCTTATAGCTCCCAACTCCATGTAAACAGAAACATTACATTAAGCAATATCTACTAATCAACTGATGAAAAGTGTGACTACAAAAGGCAGTGGTGGGTTCGTGTCTAAATAAAAATTTTAAGCATTATGTTTAACGAAACACATAAGTATGTAAACATTGCGGAACGGCAAAATTCTCATTACAAAAACTTACATATTTCCGTAATATTCCTGTAGCTACAAACCAAAATCGGTGTTTCTCCAATGTCAATCTCGTTTGAAAGAAAAATCCAGTGGTTAAATCCTATTTTGTATTAAAAATGCGACCTGCTTAGCGCTACTCTTAATGGACTGGTGAAAAATCTTAGAGATGCATGACATCATACAAAATAAATTCACTTTTCAAGATAATACAGGGCCATTTGTGAGTCCGACAAGAACATGCGATGCAAGCCATTACGCCTATCAAGGGATCTTAGGAACTCTCAACGGCAACATAAACTAAAGCAAGCAACGACGCCTTCAACTTCAAATATTGTGATAGTAAATTTGAAACAGCCATTTTCTAAGATGCACTGTTACTTCAATAGATTTCCATTGTGATTTAAACCGTCGTCTATTTTTAGTTCTTGAAGACGGCAAGAAGCATGGGCTGACGTCTTCACCAACAACAAAAAATGTGACAGTTATTCCCTTTTCGATAGCCAACGCATACCCTAGTCAACCATTCGTCGTTATCCAATACATCGAGCGACGGCAGCTTAGAAAACAGACCAGAAAGGTCTGAGTGGTTCCATTTTTAGTGACCGGTAGGCGCAACTTACACAGTTTTGATATTTGGGGGACGAGACGCAAATTTTAATAACAAGGGCATCAAATAAATTTGCGATCAGTCCACTGCGATTATCCTTGCAATAAAAAATAGGCCTACTACATGGCAAGTTGGCAACCAGCATGGAAGGAAAATTTCAGCATCCACCTTACCTTGGATCGATCTCGTATTCGTACTCCATTTCAATCATACGTATATTTATGGTGAGTCCACCAAGAAATGTTTTGAAATCGTAAAATAAATTGTCATTTATCTTCTCATGATTTACGTGTCATCAGTTGTTCTCACTTGGCCTTTGTTGGAAAATTAGTGTTGAAAAAGAGGTTCCTAAATATGAAAACGAGACCAATTTGTTTTTGATGATGTAAACATTTTCCCCAATTGCCATTTGTAGGTTTCATCACTAAAAGACATGATGCGGAGGTAGTTGAGTGACATTACCATGATGACAAGTCGTTTAATAACGTGATGAAGTTTTCGTCCAACTCCTTGGTACCAGTCATGCTGGGAAAGGACTTTCCACTGAGGTGCTATGTCTGACAGTCAGAGTTAAAAATAAGCATTGAAGTAGTGGCACTTTGCGGTGGAGAGCCGTAGCTTACAGTCGGGTGCCCAACGCGGTAATGTCCAGATATAATATTTTTTGTATTTGGAATATTTTTGGAGATAAGACAAAACTGAAATAGTTTGCGTTCACTGCATTCAAATAATTTACTAAAACTAGGCAATCTGAAAATGAAGAATTGTTGTCATAAATTTTTAACTAAGAGTCGGCAAATGAGAGAGTGGTGTCTCCAAACTTACACGGTAATAGGCTCTTTTTGATTAAACACTACTAATTTGTGACTATAATTTTACACTTTTGAGACTTGGCTAATTAGGCAAGGTCTCCTTTTGTAAAGAATAGAACTCAAATTGTAGCTTCTGACACCCTGAAGTTTAAATATGATATTTTGACTGCAAACCTGATGTCTGAGGTTAGAGCTATCCACTTAAACTTTGAAATAGAACATCTAGTTAGAGAAATTATGTATCATTCTGAAAGGCTTTGAGTTGTACCCTTGCAAAGTATACAGTGTATACATGTGTTACCACATGCCACCACATGCTTTGTTTGCTAGAGGTGTGCAATAATAATAATATTCCCATGAAAACCAGTGGCTAAGAATTGACCATATATGCATGAAAATGTCTTGATATTGTTTCTTTCACCATGTACATTTTACATGTGTCTTTACAGGATTCATAGATTTACCTATTACCATGGCTAATCAAGGAAGTATAACAAACAGTCATGTTGGTAAAAGCAAAATTGAAAAATTTGGATTAAAGATAAGTACACAGCAAATCGAGGCTGTTCCTATTGAGCAACAAGAATTGGGGCTTGATGCATTGGGAGTGAGTGTCTACCAACAAGATGATTTTGAGCAGGCAGTCATAGAGCAAGTGGATAGCTTTCTTTATGAAAAGGAAGTTGAAATTGCAACAAGAGCTGCAGAAAAAGAACTCCAGGACATAAGAGAAGATATAAGGTATTAAATTTTTTCATAGATGGCATGATGTAACCTAACTAATTATCATTTATATTTGTTTTGCAAAGCTTAAAGTGTACAACTTAAACTTATGTTACAAGGGATAACAAGTTATGTTGTTTAAAGCATAGTCATAAGAACAAGATAGTCTGGAAACTAACAATAGGCTATTGTTCTATCTCTTTGATAAGAATTTTGCTGGTACCCAGACCTCCGAAGGTGCACACAGACTTTGGTGTAACGTAATCCAGGCGATGTAGTTATAGCTGTACATGTCATTTCACTTTTCGTGTTTTCTTTGACAATGCACAGTGCAAATTGATCGATTTATGGTTGTCCGACATCTAGAAGGTACAAAAATGTAAGCATCTTTAAAGTTCCGTTGCCAAACAATGAATTCAACAAAAAATGGAGACGTGAGCTGATCAATGCTATCACATCGTCTAGTTGATGCTGATCTTCAATGCCAAATCGACTCGGATAAGCTTTATATATGAGTAAAACACTTTTCATTGGAACAGATGTGGGTCTGTAAGTACTTACAAAATTTTAGATTTTTTCATTTCTCTTTTAAACTCGTGCTACAGCCTTGTTCTTTTGGAACAATATTTAGGCCCTTTATTTTGCCTAGGAAGTCAATGTTGTAAAATGAATCATGTCTCAACCATTTCATCATTTGTTCCTTTCTGGGTGACGTTTTGGCCATGTCATTTGCTTTCTAAGTCAAATTTCGTCGATTATTCTTCTTGCTTGCCATTCCATGATTTACTAAATGTGTTTTCTTTAGATCCTACTCGTAAAGCACTGAAAGATGGAGAAATTCCAAGCTTAAATTTGCCAAAGAAAAGCATTGTCTTGGCCAAGCCTTCCCAACGTGAGACAACTGCAATACAGAAAAGAGAGCAATTCCTTTCTTTCCAAGAAATTGAAAATTCTTCTTTCCCTCAACCCAAAAGTGCATTTTATAGAGATTTTTTTGAAGCAGAGGATTCCAAATTTAAGTCTTGGAGATTCATGGCATATTGAATTGACGGAAACTGTGGCAACCATCTTTTCAACAACCAATGATCTTCTGCTCCCTTAATTTGAAATATTTGTGGAATCTTGTTTGAAATTTTCTTTGCATGTTTTTGGTTGGATGTTAACTGACAAGCATTTCTTGTATTCAAGGTATGACAGATCTTTGGCTAATGTCACATTGTCCAACCTTATAAGAGAAATAGAACAGTGTGCTGTTTGCAATGGTGTTCAAATATTAGAAGCTGAAGATTTTCATCATATCCAAAGGCATGTTATCCCAAGGAAATTTTCCTTCCTGCATTATCAGCAGAGCTCTTTAAAACCATCAATTGGAATTTCTTCATTCAGAAAACTGTGCACTTTTAACAACTGGTAAGGAACAATGTTCTGAATGTCATTTATACAGTAAGAATGAAACATATTATAATAAATGTAAAGAATCAAAAATAAATGTTCCTGCTAAATTGAAAGCCCCTGTTGCCTTTACATCACCAGTGAGATTGAAGCTGACATTGCAACAGGAACGTTTACAATGCAAGCAACTTGAGAGGCAAATTGCAGAGATGAAGAAGTCCTTGGAAGCTGATAGTCAACAGATGGACTCCCAGTTAAATGAAGATTTTATTTCCATTTTTACTGGTTGTGACCAAAAGAACATTCCACCTTTCATGAAATTATTTTGGGAACAGCAGCAGACTTATATCAATAAATCCTCATCAAATGGCATCCGACAATACCCAATGATTATAAAATTTTGTCTCTCCCTTGCTGCAAAGTCACCTACTGCTTATTCTGATCTACGCTATGACAGCAAAACTCACTCTGGTCTACTTATACTACCAAGTCTAAGGACTTTGCGAGATTACAAGAATTACATTAGACCAAAGTGTGGATTCAATGCTGCTGTCATCAAAGAACTGTTTGAAAAAACCAAATCATTTTCTCCTGCTGAGCGTTATATTTCTATTGTCTTTGATGAAATGAAAATACAGGAGGATTTGGTTTGGGATAAACACACTGGTGAACTGATAGGTTTTGTTGATCTTGGTGATATCAGTGTTAATTTTGCTACTCTTCAAGATGTCAAGCAGCTTGCCACACATGTGCTTGTCTTCCTTATCAAAAGTATTGTGAATCCACTTTCATTCAGTCTTGTTACCTTTGCCACAACTGGAGCAACATCTTTTCAAATTTTCCCCATCTTCTTGAAAGCTGTCAACATTCTTGAAAATATTAATCTTAAAGTCATTGCAACAACTGCCGATGGAGCTTCTGCTAACCAAAATTTTTTAAAAATGCATAAAGCAATTGATGGTGACTCAAGTGAGACATTTTCTTATCGCACCAAAAACCTTTTCACCATGGAGGAACGGTTCATTTACTTCTTTGCTGATGTTCCCCATTTAATCAAAACTACCCGAAACTGTTTGGCAAATTCTGGATCTGGCAGAGCTACTCGTTTCATGTGGAATGATGGACTGCACATTCTTTGGTCCCATTTCTCACAGTTTTATTTCGATGATTTGGACAATGGTCTTAAAATGCTTCCCAAATTGACAAGTGATCATTTCAATTTAACACCTTACTCAGTCATGAGGGTGCATCTTGCTGCTCAAGTTTTAAGTGAAACTGTTTCAGTTTGTCTTGAGAAGTTTGGGCCACCTGAAGCTGCCGCAACAGCCAAATTCTGTTCCATGATGGACAAGTTTTTTGATTGTCTGAATGTACAAAATTGCTCCGAACATATTGCAAAAAGAAAGCCATTTCTTCAACCTTGTCACTCAACAAGTGATAAAAGATTTGCCTGGCTAGATGAATTTCTTCAATATTTTGTAACTTGGCAAGAATCAATTGAAAATCGTGGGTCTAATTTTTCAGCAGCTGCAAAGAGCAACATGTTTATTTCATGGCCAACGTATGAAGGTCTAAAGATTACTGTTCTATCTTTTAAACAGGTGTGCAAATTTTTACTGACAAATGATGTTGCATATGTTCTCTCAAACCTATTCTGCCAGGATGATGTTGACAATTACTTTGGAAAACAGCGTGCCATTGGAAGACGGTTTGACAATCCATCTGTCAGAGATGTAGGGTACAATGATAACACCATAAAGTCACAGTATTCTGTGTGTCCTATTTCTGGAAACATCACACCACAATTTGATCAACAATATGTATGTGATGCCGCACCTTTGCAAAAGCGAAACAAAGTCAGTAACTAAATTGTCATAAATTAAGAATTCCCAATAACTCAATGCTGTTAACATTCAACATCTGAGGAAATATTTTCCTACCTAATACCGATAATACAAAAATATATAATATAATATAGTTGTAAACATGCATTATAACAAAGGTTTAGCTAAGGCAATACCTTTCAGTGCCAAGCAAGTGGCTCTACCATGCTTATCTTTGGATTTTTTGTATAGCCACATAGCATTAGTGACAACAGCCATTTATTAGTTGTCCCCAGATGTTTTTTTTGTAATATCTGACTGTTTCCTTGTCCTCAACATTTTCCCTGTTTCTTTTGTTATTGTTACACATAGCAGGTTTAAGTTTCTATTAACAACTTATTTCGATTGTATTTTTGTACATCTAGACATTCCATTTATTATAAGCTCTTTCTTGTTTTTTGTAAGTTAAGAGTATAATTCAGATGTAATTAATAACGTATTAATGTTGTAAACTTGCAGCATAACCAAGGCTGCATAAAGTAGGAGGCACTTGCTCCCTCCCTTCTCCTGAGAGTTTGAAGGCAGTTTTTCTTTCAACTTAGATGAAACGTACATAGTATTTTGCAATGCAGGTATAATAAAACAATAATAATGATAGCTATGTATAAGTATTTAAATATAGTATATCTATGTAAGTGCATGTAGAAGTATTTAGGTATGAAGACATGTATATATCTTTGTAATAATGTACTTGTCTAAGTACAGTATTACAAAGAGATATGCACTTATCTATATGTATTTAAAGCATGTATGTATAAACTTGCAAGCATTGTCATACATGTTCCAACCCAGTGACATCATAGTTCAAAGGAGGGATGTCACATATTTGCATATACATTCATGTTCCAATTTTATACATGCATATGTATATGTACAAGAGGCAAAAAGATAATAGTTCACATAATTAGATTTTTTATAATGTCCTAGATTTTAATGTCCCATATCAGTTGCCAAACTTGACTTTTTTATTCCTGTTCAGATGGATCTTTTCTTTGTTTGTTTCTTGGTCATCTTATGTTTTTCTCTAATATCTTTAGTATAGGAGAAAGCTCTAATTCTTAAATACAAAGGGACAATGTGCTCTAGGAAATTATGGCTAATACTATATTTTTAAAATTTGAAATTATGAAAGCATCTTGTAGTGATTCCATAACCATGTCTTGACAATTTATAGTCGGGCTCCACAAGGTTGTTTTAGAATGAAAATACAATTCCAAATGCAGAAATATACTTTCCATCCTCTTGCAAACTTTCCACAATCCTCCCCTGTCACGAGCATTCACAAAACTTTTTTTTTCATCCTTTTCTACTTTGCACGCCTGAAGAATTGATCTAAATATTGCTGGTACTTGTTTAGATTTACTTGAATACAGAAATTTAGAATTCAGTTTCTGCAAAACAAAACCACCTAGATACTGTATACTTTTCTGTTCCTTATCAGATAAAGTACTTGGCTTTTCAATTATTTCCAAATTTCCAATTCTAGTTCCAGATAAATGAATGAGTATAACATTGGCAACCTCAGACATAAGGGTGTTTGTATCAGTCAAATCAGCAAACTTTGAAGGAATTAGATTGGCCACAAAAAGAGAATAAAAACTTGAATAGAACTTTTTAGCATCCCCATTATAACTAACTATAACATTCTTGATTTTTGACCACAGCTCAACAGCATCATCGTTATTGAAAGTAAAAGAACCAGGTGCAAACTTCTGTCGTACACTAGATGGAAAGCATTCATCAACAGATACCTTTTCAGCACATTTCAGGACCATTGATTTTAATTCAAGAGGATGAAGCTTGCCATAAAGAGCTTCATCAGATAAAGAAGAAAAAGAGTGGGTGTTTGCAGATGTACAGGCTTTACTATCCATGGATGAATCAACACTTGAATGTTTACAATTGAACTGCCTAGATAGTCCACAGCGAGACTTGCAAATCCTTTCACACTCTTGGCAAATAAAATGTAAACCACTTTCCTCATCTTGAGTTAATTCTTTTGAAATATCATCAATGTGAGCATTCAAATCATCATCATGATCAAGAAAACCACTTTCAACCAAATAGATTAAGTCGTCGAGGTCATCAGAGGGCACATTTTTGTATGCTACGTCTGCCATTGATGATTACAAATCGCGGCTGCTTTAAAGAGGTAATGAGAATGAGCACATCAGAACTACAGTATTTAGCAAATTTTACCTTCAAAACAACAAATGCCTTATTGCTTTTAGAAGTACAAAGCACAACATGATGAAAAATGATGACAGCTTTCAAGTGAACACAAAACCAACAATAGGAAGACAATGGAGGAAGTAGATTCAGGTTGTACAGCGTGTGAATTGTGATGAAAGTGCCTTATATGAGAGAAGCAACCATGGTTATCTATGCTAGAAGCGTTTTCAAACAGGCGACACAAATCAAAATTAGGACAATTATTCAACATAAAGAAATTCATCCAGCATACTTTACTGAGATGTTCGAACTTGCATCTTAAATAGAAAATTTGTTTCTGTTTTATGTAAAATGTTGGCCCGTTTCATGTTTTAAGTAGTTTTAAGGTTAGCAGATCAAAGCCACCCTGGTTACTGTTTTAATGTATTCAGATTCAAAAAGAAAGATGAATTTAAACTGACAATGAAACTACGACGGTATGAGAGTGCTAGGAAAAGGGTGAAATATGAACAGCAACTCCAGATATTAGTGACCCATTAAGGTGACTCAGGAACTCATTTATCATCAGCTGTGGAGTTAAAGCAAACTGACAAGCCATCTGAAGTAATTGAGAGCTGCTGGATCTGAAATTGACCCAACTGTGGAAATCGATTACTTGAGGAGGTATTCAGCAAGATTAGAGGTATAGAGTAATGGGCTGGCAGTGAATAACTCAGTGCAGTACCAAACTTCAGGTTAAAAACTACACCTCCTAATGCTTAACATCTTTTAAACTGTACCTTTTGAGTGAATCTTTCCCTAAGGATGTTTTCTGTCGAAATTCCAATATTTGTTCCCAAAATTGCCATTAAAACGACCAAAACATACAAGCATAACAACGAAATGCATACCCTTCACTGCAGCAGAATTGGTTTGTTTTCACCTTGATCTGTAGTTCAATGATGCGATGACACACAATGTTGTTGTCACTGCGTAGGTCTGCAAACAGGTATTGTATCTCACATCAAATATACTATGTACGACATTGATGATTACCAGTGTGCACTCTCATGTTGTTGTAGTTGCTAATTCAACATCCAATCAGGAATAATGCCTTAAAATAATAGCCTATTGTTAGTTTCCAGACTATCGTATTCCTGTGACTATGTTTAAAGTGTCTGATGCCCCATTATAGGCCATTTGGGACTTGGGACTATAAAGAACTTGCACATGGTTGGTTGCCTGCCTATATTGTTATACTTATGTAGCTATATACGGGTATGTTTCCCATCCCAGTTTTATAACCTTGAGTTTAAAAGTGTATGTCTATGCTTAATTTGTAAGCAAACTAAATGCTGAAGAATTAATGGACCTTTAGACAGCTAGAGGTCAGGCACTTACTATTTTATTGAGCTGAAGCACATTTGATAGCAGCAATACCTCTAATAAACTGATGAAGGGTATGAGCTGGATTCTTTTGTTTTGATCAACAAGCATGAAAGTGAAAACTAGAATTAAAACTGCACATAATCAATCATTCACATAGTTTCATCATTGTTATAAGTCAATTAGAGCAAGGTTTATTAGTAGTTTTAGACTCAATATTGCTCGCCTTAGCATCATTGATGATGATAATCATTGCTGTCGTAGTCATGGAAGACAGCACAGTTGCCATCTTTACCGTAGTGCTTTGTGCTTTTCAAAAGTCTTTCTTTGTGTGATTTTTTATTCTTAGTCTTGCTTCTTTTGATTTAATTGCTTCTATTAGTATTTATTTTCCATGTTTTAAACTCTTGTGGGAGAGACAAATTATTGTAAAGATATTCAATAGGTTGCATGAATAAGTTTAAATGACGCTCAGGAACAGCTGGTTACTATGCCTAAAAATGTAACCATCCAAGACTGACATGCAGGTCTACAGTGCAACTGGACATGAACTCCCTATCTATGAGTATAGGCAAGTAGATGTTACTTGCATCAATTTGAGATGGCACTGCACATGTAGCAATTCTTTCCATCCCCAAAACCAGAAACCAATATATTTATGATGATGTATTGTGCAAACAGAAATGCTTCGTGAGAACCATTCTTAATCTTATAAAAATTCACTTTTTGCAATTTCGTGTACAAACCTGTGCTTATTTGCATATATGATATTAAAAGATCCAGCTTCATTTGATTTCATTACGTATTTGTATACATGTGCTTATAGTTTATTATTAAACATTGTTAAAAGCCACACTTCACAATGTATATTTATTTCTGAAACTTTGTTTTGAAAGAAATACAGAAAATGAGTTGCAAAATCTAGATGAGGAGATCGCAAAGTTTGGTGAAGACAGACCTCAAGATTATGACCTAAGGAGATTTAAAGAAGCGCTACAAAGACAAAGAAATAATAAGGTAAAAAACAATTCTTTAAAAGTGGCATAAACATTCTTATGGGCAATACTTTTAAATGGCTTTAAGGATGGCTATCAATATCATACAATGATCATGTGATAGTTTGCTATTATACTTTACAATTTTTTGGAGAAAAAACTTTTGATTCATATTGTGAAGTTTGTCAGACCGATAAGCTTATTGGTATGTTTTATTTCAACTTTGCTAATTTTGAAGGTGATTATAACACTGATTATTTTGCATGTCTGTGAGAAGCAGAGCAGGATGTCCAACAGTTTATGGAAAGCCTGAACACGGAGACCTGCAAGGCTGGACTCTGCATTAGTTCAACAAAGACTAAATATATTCCAATGATGGATCTAAACCTCCATCTAAATGGCGAAAGCTTAGAGCAAGTACAGAAATTCACTTACCTGGGTTCTGTATTTACGTGCAGTGCATCCTACGGTGAACTTTTAATCTGCATTGCCAAAGCTAGATCGAGCTTTGGTCCCCTGAGCCTAATTGCTTGCAAAGATATTTCCTTTGTGACAAAGATGTAAATTTTAAGTAGCTTTGTAATTCCTGTCTTACTCTATGCATCTCAATGGTGGACCTTTTCAGCAGCTGGCATACGGTCCCTTGAATGCTTTCAAATGCACTGTCTTGAAAATTTGGCACCACTGGTTCAGACATTGTTTTAGGATGGAGCTGTCCAGGCTCCCTAAACATGTCTTTTAGAGCCAGTGTCTTGGTACACAGAGAATGTCATGAACTGCTTCAAAATTATTGTAGAGAAAATGTCTAGTTTCTGATCTAGAAATGTTGGGGCTGCCTTGTGTGAATAATAAGGATCCTGTGAATGTAGTGAGTCAAATGGCATTGAATAATCTACAATGCCATGCCTTTGTCAGGGACTCATGTACTGCCAGCAACAACTGGAACGGTTCTTCATGCTAAGTTCAAGTTCAGTAAGTTCTCTTTCTGACAAGCAACAAACCGTTTTGGTAACATTGTCTCTTAAGGTTTGTTCTGCATATTCAATGTTGGTTAAGTAGCTCACTCTTAGAGTTTGGATTTTCTTCTAGATAAGCCAGCATAAAAAACTACAGGCCAGGGAGAAGTATGCAATCAAACGACTTGCAGACAGGGAAAAACTAAAGCATGATTTTCTGCCAGAGAGTTCAGGTATTCACGTTGATACTTACTTTCTGTAAGCCAAAGTTTATTGTTCTTTATGACCAATGGAAACTGTAGTTGTGTTCCTGATACAGTTTCTCAAAGCAATTTCCCTTCATACTATGATAATCAGCAGGTGGTTATGCTTTATAGTAAGAAAAAACAGCTGTGTTCTCTGTAGTGTCCCCTGTTAGCTGACTTTGGATTCACTTGGAAGTAGAGGAACTCATTATTTCCAATGTGATATTTAAACTGTTGTACATTGATTTGCAAGTTATACTTGGTTCACAGATGTCACTTACCCTTTGGATCTTTTAATGCCCTTGTCTATCCACTTATCAGTCTTAAGTTTGCAGAAAGTTGCTTATCCAATTTCTTTTACCAGGAAGTGGCATTGACCTGTTTAGTGAACATTGTGCCCACACAAATGGTTTCCACTCAGAAGAGACAGATGCAGATTCTTCTCGGAATCTTCGCTGTTTTCAACCCTTGGACAATCAAGGGATTGGACTGTTTAACGATTGTCAGGGTAATTTTACATATGAGTCTGTGAAAAGCAGGAAGCGTAAGTCAAATCTTGAATTTGGAGATTCTGACTCATTCCTTGCATCAGATGAGGAGTTTGTCCCATTTGAACATGAAGAGAGTTCTGAAGAAGATGAGGCAGCACTGATAGAATGTGAACGAAATAGAAAGAAATCTTTTGGTAACAGTAAAAGAAAAATTGGACTAGCTAAACCACATAAAGAACTGAGAAGTAAGTTAACTAAGAGTAGGCAGTCAAGGAAGGATGCAAAGTTCATAGACGATGGTGATGATGAGGCCTTTGAAAAAAGAATAAGGTAATGTAGTGTTGATGTCTTCTCTTATCCGTAAAACTGTGCTTATCACAATTTATGCAGCAGAACATATATACTGGGTAGTACTCTATAGCATCTAGAGCAATTTGAATTCTATTATTTAATTTATCAAGCTGCTAAATGTACCCATCCTGATTTAGGTTGTGTTAAATCCAACCAAAATAAGTGCTTTTAATGCAGTTGAGGTAATGACCTTAATTCAGCATGTCACTGGAGGAAGAAGTTATGGGTATACACTACTTTGCATGAAGTGCAGGTGTACACTACATTATTTACACTGTAGTATAATACCTCTATTGCTGTCATCCGTCATAATCTGAACTTTCCCTGTTGATGGAGAAATAAATTGATGTAATGGCTGCCCTAAACTTTAATTGGTATTTACACAGCTTCAGACTGAACATCATCTGTTATTGATGTTAGCAGGTAGTGAGCAAAATGGTGTAAGCTACATAATTGTCAAAGTACAGATGGAAAACAGGTAGATAGGTCAAAGGGTCAGGAAGTGTGAAATAGTAGTGTCATGGTTAAACTATTATGCTTCACTGTTTCCTATTTATTTAGTTTTTGGTCTTGTTCTCATAAACACACATTAACTTGCTATCTTCACATAGTGTAAGATATCATTTGTTGAGGATCCTACTAAGCAGTCACCTTGTTTTAACATACACGTAGAACAAATTCTCCATGCATATTGCACCATGTGTGTTGATACAAATGCCATAGTTGTAAGATGCAGTGCCTATCAACTCCAAGTGGTAAACCTGCTTCACTTTTCATGCTACACTTCGTTTCAGTTGTTTTGGGACACAATTAATACTTTGGCAGCCACTTGATGTTTTGCGTAAACTGATTCTTGTTTATAGCACCTTGTCAATACATGATAACAAATCATACATATCGTATGACAAACAAACCAGTTGTGGTCACTAGAATCTAGTTGCCTACGTAAATAGTTGGATATCTACCTCAATTACCTTTAGATTAGAACAGGGACGCTTGAGAGGGAGCCAGAGGGTGGCAAAAGTGCCCTTTTGACTCGATCCTAAAAGGCTAGCAACATTAATTTTTGACTTGTTTCAAAATTCTTTATTCGTATGTCGAAGACAAACTTGTTACTTTATAAAACGGAAGCAATTGCTAAGAAGTCAAAGTTTAATAATTTTCCTGCAGCTGCATTTTGTTTTGGACAAAACAGGACGTTCCTGTTACTTTTTCGTGGGCCAACAATATTGTCATTTCTATGATTATTACGCTAATAAGCATGTCGATGATGGTGATTTTAACGAAGAAAGTGCCCCTTTGCGAAACACTGTCGCTATGCCATTTATTCCTTCCGGCGTCCCTGATTGAGAGCTAAGGAGCACCAACCGTTGGGTGACATCCACTATTAAAGGCAGTGCTAACTCTGCAAGCTACTTTTAGTTTCACTCATTTGTCTGATAAATTCCTTGCTTTAGAAGTTTGCAGATAAAGTGTTTTTGTTGGTGGTTGAAAGTACGTCTGCATTTTATTACGCAGATTGTTGAAACTCAAGAAAAAGTTAAAGGACAAAGGTGAATGGGATTCGTCCTATGCCGAGTGTTTAAGTGATGATGGATTGGAGGAGGATGACAGTCTGGTTTCGGTGTCAGGTGATTTCAAGGTACCAAATCGAATATGGAATCGCCTGTACAAGTAAGGTTAACTTTTCGTGTCTTCGCCTAACTTTGTGTTCTATATATTTCCATGCCAACAGCGTACGTTAATGACCTTTTTGCGCAGCTCTGATGATTCTGGATTCCAAATTCTTTTTATTGTGGTTAAACTTATCACTTTCCTGATTTTCTTAAAGTATGTTTAAATCTGTTATCGAATAGGTAATGACGTTGATGACTGGAGAAGATCTTTTTAATGCTATTAGAATTCTGCCCAGTGACTGAAAATGCTTCTGTAAGAGCGGTTGAAACTCGGCTGATGTTTTGAAATTACACGTTATATAAACCAGCTATTATTCGATAACCTGGCAAAGGTACCAATACTTTATTATTTAAATGTTAAAACAAATGATGACATACTTTTTTGTAAGACCTGCGGTAGAGGTATGAAATTTCTCTCGCAGTGAAAAATCATTGAAAAACTACAAAAGCGTTAAAAGCAATAACTTTTTAATTTTAACAAGGCTAAATTAGTGCTTCAACTTCTGTTAAAACCATCGCAGCCTTTATTTTGTAGCTCTGTCTGGCCATGCGATGTCGATAACTTATGGTCTCGTCTTACTTTGGATTACGTTCAGCTCGCCAATTTCCTAACATGTCCTGGAATATGAGTATTTGATGAGGATGTAGTTGCTTTCTTCCGATTTAACGGCCTATCTGTGGGCTCGTAAACGTACTTTGTAATGGATATTAGTAATCCCCTGTTGTTTCCACGATCATTACACTTTCCAGTCGTAGCTATCATCCTTCATGACTTCTGAAACTAATTCAATAGTTGGGTCTGTGTGGTCTTTTGGAGTTCGAACTTGTTTCTTGCGATCAAATGTTAATGTGAAAATGCCCTTCTCTTTTCTCGATGATTTCATATCTACTTGTCCCACAATCTTGGCCATTGTTTACTGTTTGGAACTGCATAATTGTCTTCCTGCATCCCATCAATTCGTCCAGTTTAATGAGAGAATACAGTACCTTAGTTCTTGAGAGCGCAATCCTTACATTGTATTATCTGCTCGTACTGTTGCTTTGAGTTTCCAGTTTGATGTTATTGTGTTTATCAGGTATCAGAAAACTGGTGTTAAGTGGTTGTGGCAACTGCATTCACAACAGGCAGGCGGTATTGTTGGGGATGAAATGGGACTTGGCAAGACCATACAAGTCATTTCTTTATTGGCTGGATTGGCAGCTTCAAAAATTGGTAGATACGCGTCTGGGTAAGATAATACTGCTTGTAGAATGCATGTTAATCTCAATGAATCAATTTCATTTGACGAAAAAAGCGCGCAGAAGCAGTCAGTTGAATGGACATGTTAACAGTAGCTGCCCTCGTGTATGTGGTAAGAGATAAGAGATTACTCTGACATCCTTATCTCTGAAATAGATTCGAGCACTAGGGACAGTCCTTAACATAAAGGCATATGCTTGACAATAATGCTAAAAGAATGTAGAGTAAAACAAGAAGAAGTGTGAAAAGTTTATTTCCAACATCGTTCCAATTTGGATTTTTGGCCATTATAAGCAGCAACAATAGCACAAATAACGGCGCTGTGTGATCTTCAAATAACTATGTCTCCTGCCATGTCGCAAATATATATCAATTCCTTTGGTGCACTGACCTTGAGAAATGGGATATTAATAAAATTTGAGCCCCGAAATGTTTGATATATATACATATACTTTCCTTTCAGACGATTCATACTCTGAAGAGTGTCAGACAAAAGAAGCTCAAAGTATGTTTTTAGCGCAATGTCGCAAATTTTCAAGGCGATTTTCAAGTTTTATACCGCAAAAAGATTGTATAATCAGTTTTAGTACTAGTTGTCAAAACATTGTTTTTTATATGCCAGAACTTTACCAGACATACCTGTGTAAAATTTCCGTCCATGCGCATCCGTAAATTACTATGCGAATAAAAGTGAATAAAATATTGAGACGATTATGTATCATGTAAATGTAAAAATATGTCACAAATTTAACATGTTAATACTTTAGTTAAAATCAACAGACAAGAGTTCGTTATGTATTTTTAAAAATCTGTACGTATCATGCGCAATGCAGAAATTCTGACAATGCAGACAATTCAGACAATGCAGGAATTCTGACATATGATTTAATTTACATCTGGTTTTCTTCTATAGTTCTAGTTTTGCTTCTATGAAGTTGATTTCAAATAGTTTCTTTTTTCTACTTTGCTTTCTTGTGTACGCCTAGTCGTATTGGCCTTGGTCCAGTTCTTATCGTTTGTCCTGCTACTGTGCTCCATCAATGGGTCAGGGAGTTCCATCGTTGGTGGCCAAGGTTCAGGGTTGCAGTACTTCATGAAACTGGTTCCTTCTCTGGGAAGAAAGTAAGTTAAGACTCTTATTAATGATAGATTAAAGATCATTCTAGTAACATGCTCATTTTTGTATAAAATGGCATGACGAGGAATACAAAAGAAACAAGTTAGATCTCGAAATGGCGTAAAAGAACGACGGTCGTGGAGCTCTGCAGGGTTGTAAAACACGGAATGTCAACTAAACGCATAAATCCCAACTGATTGGTTTGCTTTCAAGGGATTGTTTACTTTTAGACCTTGATGGTAATACTGTTAATAGTGATCATGCTTTTGTTGTGTACACAAGTAAAGGGCATTTTTGTGCAAGGTCACATCTTTGATTGTATCATGTATATCCTTGTTGTGAAATGACTTGCATTAACAACGTGATGTTGAATGTTGTATTTCTATGACTGTTGACTTTATCGCTTTGCAGCTTCACTTGTACATTATGCTCATGTTGTTGGGTAATGAAACAAATTAAATTAATAATTCCATGGTTTTTTAACGCGCAGGTCCTTTAAACATGTCTTCACTAATATCTTCACCCTCTTAATTTTCCGTTTCAGCATCTCCTTATTTCCAAAATTGTACGCAATGGTGGAATCCTTGTAACATCCTACTCCAATATGCGTATCAATCAAGATGAATTACATGGTCGTGGGTGGGATTATATAATTTTAGACGAAGGCCATAAAATTCGTAACCCTGATGCAGAGATTACACTTGCTGTTAAGCAGGTGAGTAAATAGAACCTCGTTTAAATTCTCGCTCTTGTTTACGAGTTACTGTGATTACCGTATAACTTTTTGCAATCAAATTATACTGACCTTAGTAATTTCATTTCTATCGTCCGCTTGGTCCTCACGTACTTCAAAGATTGTTAATTGTCGTTGAATTTTAAACTGTAAAACTCATTGCCTGATGAATGCTTTCCTCTCACCTATAAGCTTCATAGCTAGCTCTTCTTGCAGGAGTAGTTATTAGACCGTAATATTAGCGTAATATTCGAACGAACGATATTTCCACTTTATACTTACAGCTGTATGTGAACAACCCGTCATAAAATCTGAGTCAGGAAATCAACTCCCGCGCTGACGTGCTAAATTGTTACGATGTTACGACTAGTCCTTGCGCCGTATCGTATGGGCCCGGGGGCGGGTCTGGTTATCCGAACTAAAGCCAACTTGCTATCATATGAAATTTTTCAAGCCCGGTTTGGGGGCTGGATAAAAGTCATGTGATCTTTGTTTACATTCTTGTCGTTTGCCGCATGCGTACTATAATGCTTTTTCAGCGGGCTTTGCGGGGTCGAGGCTATCATATGAAATTTGAGTGCACTTGGCAAAAGTGAGATCTCGGTTACCCGGGCCAGCCCGGGAATGTAGGCTGATTTTTCTTACATGATAAGACTACTGAGTATGTTCTTAGTAGATACTAAAGCTTTTAATGTACATTTGACGTCTATGATTTGCAAGTGAAGCCTACAAAAGTAAATTCTAAAAATTGGAAAACCACTTGGTCAATTGCTGGATAGCATGTCGATGTGAGTGGCTTACTTTTAACACGATGAGATATATTTGGAAGTCATGTTGAATTAAATGTGTAATTGTACATGTGTGTTCAGGCATTTGTTTCATTCTTGTTACATTCTTGAGTCACCTAATTGGCGTTCGATATATGGTCATAAATTACAATTACTAGGAATATTGTATGGCAAGCATTTGTAGATCAATGGCAAGGTCCACGTAAACGAGTCCGACGCATTGTATAGACCTTGCAAGTCAAAAATTATCAAAAATGTATCGTTCTCTTCTTCAAATTGCTTATTTTGTGTTCCACTTAACCTGTTTCAAACAACGTGATTATGTTTCGTTTAGTTTTCTACACCTCATCGCTTGATTCTATCTGGATCCCCGATGCAAAACAATCTCAAAGAACTGTGGTCACTTATTGATTTTGTATTTCCTGGAAAGCTTGGAACACTGCCAGTGTTCATGGCCGAATTTTCTGTTCCAATTACAATTGGTGGTTATTCGAATGCAACAGACATTCAGGTCAGTATATTCTTCGTTATAGAAACCTCGATTATCCGAGCTAAAATCATCTAGACTTTGATTGTTCGCACGACGATTCTCTGAACTTTTATTGTCCAGATGTCGATTACCCAAACCAGGTCTCAATAATTTTATATAGATAACGTTCCTGGGATATATGTTAAATTTAAAACGAGAAATACCTTTATCGTCCGTCACCTAAATCTCTGCTCTATCTGAAGTGGTTTTCCACAGGTAACGGTTGGCGTGTTCGGATAGTTGATAGTTTATTGTATGTTGTTTCATTAGCTCATCACATTCATATTTTGATTAAAACAATCTAGGTGTTTGTATGTCTTCAAGGATTCGGTGGCATTATCGTTTAGTAAAATTGTTGCTAATAAAACTGTTGCCTGAGAATAATACCTCATTTATACAATTCATCGAAATTACCTCAATCACGTCAAATTGTCTTAAGATAGATGGCAAATCTTATATTCCCACGATTTCCTCAGCAATGTAAATGTTGCCTGACGTCTTCGCTTAAAAGGTACTTTTTGTAGGATAAATCTATGTTTACATTAACGTGATGAATGCTAGGATCCTTTTGCAAGCATTGTCAGCCTATGTCCATCCCAGAAATGTTTTTTGTGGTATTTTTAGTCAATACAAGTATTTTCTCAAATATTCACGTGCTGACGAATGTTAATTTGAGTGAATAAGTTTGTGAAATTGAATGACTTCAAAAATGTCGCCTGTTGTTCTTTTGAGACCAAGCAGATTGGCAGTTATGCGACTAGATAAGTTATTTCTGATCGAATGTCTCATCGCAATGACTGTCCTTGGCATGCATTATTTCAAATTTCGTTGATGGCATAAGCGTGCTTGGTTCTTTTTTTAGTGGCAAACTTAACAGTTGTGTTACTGGAAACAGTAGCCCTAACTTGATGCATAATTGTTTCTTTGTCAATAGGTGCAAACAGCCTACAAGTGTGCATGTATTTTGCGAGATACCATCAATCCATATCTACTGAGGAGACTGAAAAAGGATGTAAAAACAAACTTACAATTACCTACAAAGAATGAACAGGTACAACTTCACCTACCATCTATGCATTTCTCCTATACACAGTGCATCTAGGTTACAAGTGAATGTTGTTTGGACTTATTGACATTCCTAAACTTAACAACCCTAATTCAGTGCAGCTTGGCTTATTAATGATGAACAGAAGATATGAGATGTGACGTTGCTACCTTTTAAGAGAATGCATCCCATTGTATCACATGAATTCTAACCTTGAAAGACAGGATGCATCACTGCCCTAAATGGTTAAATTTCGAGTAAAACTGCATGCTTTGTGTGCGTTGAGCAACATGCTTCACTCGTGGTCGAATTAAAGAATACCCGGTTTGAAACAAGTCATAAGTGGTGGAACTCCAGGGAAAATCGGATTATATTTGTTTTATTTGGCAAAGTGAAGGAAATGAGTTTGTAGTGGACCCACATTCTAAGCAAGATGTCCCAAAATTCCTTTCTCAAAATGCTGACCAAATCAGCTCTGCATGATGATTCTTGCGGTGGTTATGCTGTCTTAGTGGATCGAAGTAGTTAGTTTTGTCACTGCAGAGAAGTCACTTGAAAGTGGCAACAACCTTCTTCATATGTAGTGAGCAACGTTTAATGGTGAAACTGGGCATACGATGATCTGACATCTCTGAAAGAAGAACATCTGAGTGCTAAGCAGTAAAGTCAGTAAATGTTTCACTCTTTGACGTTGACTCCAGATAAAGGTAGGAGTAGTTATGTCTTTCCGTTAACTAACTGCGTAACTTTGCTATGCTGTCTGTTTTGTGCAAACATTGCGTATGTCTGCCATGGATGGTATCGATTTATGTGATAATTACCTTACTGCATATGAATTCTTAAACACTGGGTTTATTTTTTTCAGGTTTTATTCTGTCGGCTTACTGATGAACAAACTAACCTTTACCAATTGTACCTGAAGTCTAGAGAGGTTAGTGCTATTCTTGATGGGAGAATGAAGGTCAGTGAAAATGAACATTTCTATCTTACTGTATAGTTAGTCGATCGTATGATACATTGCAGTAAATTGTCAACAACTACCGTCTTGGTTCCTTAACGTATTGTTATTGTCAGTACAAGATACATGACGAAGTAGAAGTAACAATCGGAGAGACAGCAGCAGTATTTCTAGTGGTGGTAGCACCGGGGGCGGTGGCAACAACGAAAGGCGGTAGAGGTAGCAGCAGTAGTACAAGAAGTATTAGGAGGAGGAGGCGTCGCAGCGGGAATGCTTACTATTTAGTAAGTTTGCATTAGTATCCATCGTAGTCCTAGACCGGAAAAGCGTCAAGTATACAGCCCTGAGACCCTAGTTCTATGCTCATTTATTCATTGCAACATTTCGTGTTCTCTACATGAAGACAGTTCGTTTACCTTTACCATTTAATAGCCCTCTTTTGTACATACGGTTGATAGTGTACACAATTTAATTGGTATTTGATTTTTTGCTTATTTTCCTTATTTCTCCAATTTTTGATAATTGAGATCCATCTGATACTGATGATCTTTTCGATCCTTATGATCCTCAGGTACTTGTGATCACAACTAGAGTCAATGTATTTCTTACAATAAATTTTATATACAGATGACAATGACAGCAAATTGTTTCTTTTTTAAAGTGTACTTCGACTATATTAATATGAGCAATCATAAATCAGACTTTGCTTTCTCTGTTTTAGTTCTTTAATCTTTGCTTGGTGTTTGCCCATTGTATCGCTTTGTTCAATATTTGAAGGTATTTCGTCTGAAAGTAAACAGTTTAGGGTATGAAATGTACTTTGGTACATGGCAAGTGAAGGTACACCTTATTAAGTTAGGTGTATTACTAAACCTTGCTTTATACTAGGTATGTATTGTATTTTTAACTAAAGCGAAGGTCCGGTTGCCATGTTAACCTTCTTTCCACTGCAGGTGAATTTTGAGTTGAAAATGCGTTCTCATTTCAAGACAAACTTTTAGAAATTCTGCTAAGAAGATTATGAGTTAAGTATCATGCATTTAGTGACACATAGTGTACATTCATGTCTATCGTAGGTATTCCCTGGTTTAATCATGCTGCGAAAGATTTGCAATCATCCAGATCTTACTTCGGCAGCCGGATCTTTAGAGTGGATGAAAGAAAAAGAAGAAAAAGCAGCAACTAAATCTAATAGGAAGGAGCAACCAGAAGAAATCGAATACGAAGGTGGCTATGGCTTTTGGCAGCGCTCTGGAAAGCTTATTGTAGTGGAAGCATTGTTGAGGTTATGGAAAAAGCAAGGACATAGAGTGTTGCTCTTCTCACAAACCAGACAGGTAAGCGCTCTGTCCCAGCATACACTCAGTCCCAACATACTCTCAGTGCCAGCATACAACAGGTACACCAACAATTTTCTTCCGTCCAATCTATTTGACTTAGCAAGTTGTTTTTTGATGACATATTTTTAACTTAGTTATATTGCGCATTTTTTTGGATGTGAAAGATGAACAACATAAACAGTTTCGTGCAGAAGAATGACATGTAATCAATCTGATTTTGTCAATAATTTGACAACAAACCTTCCACTGAAGAATTGTGTGTAATCTACCATTCTCTATGCTTAACTATTAGTTGCCATTGTATTCATAAATTGAAACTGGAGCGTCACTTAAGTGACAAACGAATGCCGATTCCACTGTACTGATATATAATTAGTCAAATATTTATATGGAATATCATAAAAGCACTCCTCAATTCATCAACTCTAAAGGGTTTTAAAGTACAAAGCAGAGGAAAGCAGACTTTCATTTGCATGATA
>JANTCA010051629.1:0-17916 GCA_024741275.1 Chironex yamaguchii
TGTAACATCTGTTCTTTTATGTATTAAACTTCTATTCTTATAAGTTATGTAACACTTGTTTTGTTTGTTCTATAAAAAGTCCATTTATGCAAGTTAGAACTGTTTTCCGAAGAAGAATTATTCGAAACGTTAAAAAGTGTTTATTTCTTGCAATTTATATATATATATATTTATAAACTGATGAAGTATAAACTGAACATATATTCTGATGAAGATAAAATCGAAATGTAATATATATATATATAAAGTATAAAGATTTTTATCGTAAGACAATCCAAACTTTCGACGCTAAACATATGAAACGAACTCGTCACATCGTGCCGGCATGGAAACAAAATTCTTTTATGCAATTGATAAAATTCCAAGTGCCTTCCTTGTTAATATATATGCATCGAAATATTGTGAACAACAAATCCTGATGAGTGAGAATTCACGAAACAAGCTTGTAGAAGCAAAATCGGAGTTTTGATTTGTTTTTCCATCCACTGAATTTGAAAAATTTGCGACATTGCGCTAAAATCATACTTAAAAGCTTTTATTCGTCTGACACTCTTTAGAGTATGAAACGTCAGAAAGGAAAGTATATGTATATGGTAACCTACTTATACAAAACATAGAAAACTTAGCTGATCTCAGCTTACCTTTGATCTTGACTATGTTGTTGAGTTCGCCAATTTGTTCTTCTCTATATCGTCGCTTGAAATACTTGAACAATCTTTTTGTGATACAAAACTTGAAAATCAACTTGAAAATTTGCGACATTACTTTTAAGTATGATTTTAGCTCAATTTTGGCGATTTTCAAGTTTTGTACCACAAAAAGATTGTTCATCTATTGAATTGTATATGTATGTATATAGACATATATATACACACATATATATAGACGTATATATATTTATGGACATATATTGACATATACATATACATATCTATAGACGTATACATAGACATATAAATACATATATGTTTACATGTATATCCGTGATTAGATTTATCTGTAAAAGATTGCTCTATGCATAAGAGTAGAAAGTGGCATATATGTTGAAGTAAGAAGAAGGCAAATCACTCTGCAGGGGATTTTTATTTAAGAATATCTTGAGACGTTATCTATTATAAAGTATATATACAGTAAATATGTAGTGAGCTAGTTGCGAAACAGGCTTATAGGCATAAGAATACAGTAGATTTGCCTTCTTCCTACTGGGGATAAAATTGTAGTACACTTGTCTTCTACATATTTCAATGTATATATGTGCACATAAATATACATGCATATATGACTTACATAATCTGTATATACATATATGTATATTATTCACATAGTATATAATATTTATAGAGATTGATAAATATAAATATATGCATATAGATAGATTTGCTTCGGAAAAAGACTTAAATTGATATGTTACAATGTTACTTGGTAGTCTTTTTTTGACATTTAATAATTTGACATTTTTTGGACATATAACATCAAAATGGTGTAACAAGGGATGATAATAACAGAGCATCCTTTTGCGACAGCCCAGTTTATAAAACGATATTTAACATATCATGAAGTTCAGGACAAAGTCAAGTTTAGTTTAATTCAGTCAACATCTTTTTACCATTCTCGGACGAAATGGGTCTAATCATCTTAGGTGCAGGAGACGTTTAAAAATGAGTAGATTGAATTACCATTTTCAACATACACATATTTTCTGACTGGTCCACATACACACACACACACACACACACACATACACCTATCTTCAACTTTGTGTGTCAGTTTTAGTGTATCAATTACAATGATTCATTTATTTGTGACTAACTACAGTATTTAGTTGTCTGATTGCTTTTGTATTTAACCAGTAGCAGTAATAGGAACAGTCAAAATTCTCATGCTTTTTATTTCTTTTTAATCCTGCCTAAACCCTTGTTTTTTATGGGAAAGGCTTACTAACAGCCAAGTGAGTTGCCACGTGAAGAGAAATGAGATCCATTCAAATGCATAGTGAATGGTGGGATGGAAGCTGGAAGATGAGATAAATTTCTTACTGTGCACACAAGCAATTAAGAAGAGGCAAAAATGCGTGTCGAAATATAGGATACAATGTCATTGCCAAGTGGAGCCAATGAATCCTGCGACATCTACGGGTCTTTCCAGGTCCTCCATTATGAGTTTGGTAGGGTCTTTCGGGCAATTGAAAAGGTGTGGAACATCATGAAGTGTCCCATTACATTTTGGGCATTAATTGAACAGATATAGGATATTGTATGTAAAAGCATTGGATGAATTTATCCCCCGCTGAGTAGCTTGGACAATTCCCCTCATTTCAACAAACTCAATTGAGATTTTTATTCACTTGACGGTGGTGCATTTTATCCTTTTTTCCACTACAGCAGCGGTTACAGTTTTAACTTGACAATGGTTCATTCTTTCATGGATAGAGGTTGATTGCCTCACCTTTAAGTTTTAAAATTTTTTCCAAACAGTAAACTACCGTCCATGAAGCAACACAAGACGCAAACTGCATAATTACAGATTTCTTAATCCTTGTCCAGTCAGAAATGCCAGTCACACCTGGAAAATGTGTTTTCAATGCTCGAATGGATGTGTTTCTGTTAAGCTTGATAGCGCTTTCTGTTCATTCTGGTAACAATTTTGTTTATGTATATTTACTTCAATTTACATTATTTATTCTCTTTCTGTTCCAGTACGCAACATGTGGTAACCAACAAGCTCAAGAGAAATTCCTTTAAGTTAGCCAATGATTCAATTAAAGCACGTTGGAATAATCACGCGTAAGTTGTTTTTCGTGAACCATAAATTGAAAATGATCCTTTATTTTGTGATTTTCTGTGGTGCTTTAAGCACTTAAGTCGTCAAGTGCCAATTTAAATCCTCTAAGAAATGTTTGTTGGGATTTTTCTTTCAAATCATATAACCCATAACCGTTCACCGTTTTAAGAAGGCTTCCAGACGTCTGGTTTTAGTCCTAAACATGGCACTGTTTTGTCGTGAATCTCAGTTATGGGTCGTGTTATAAACTCTCGCGACAACAGCTACACTTTAAAACGAACTAAATAGTTAAACATTGTTTGATTTTTTTCTTGAATTAACTCCTATATTTTGACAGCGCAGATCAAAACACATTATCTCCCTCAGCTAAGGGAGCAAGTGGATCAGAAAGCTATGTCTGAGAGTTAAAAATGCAAGGTTTTATCCACCCGCATTAAAGTATGAAGAAAACAAGTCGTTAAGTAAATATAAGCAGCTAGCTTGAGCAACAATATAGTATATGACCACTCAAGTAGGCTTAAACATATAGAAGGACTCTTCATATTTTGACAATGAAGATCAAAACATATTATCTCCCTCAGAAAGAGAGAAAGTGGATCAGAAAGCTATGTCTGAGAGTTAAAAATGCAAGGTTTTATCCACCCGCATTAAAGTATGAAGAAAACAAGTCGTTAAGTAAATATAAGCAGCTAGCTTGAGCAACAATATAGTATATGACCACTCAAGTAGGCTTAAACATATAGAAGGACTCTTCATATTTTGACAATGAAGATCAAAACATATTATCTCCCTCAGAAAGAGAGAAAGTGGATCAGAAAGCTATGTCTGAGAGTTAAAAATGCAAGGTTTTATCCACCGGCATTAAAGTATGAAGAAAACAAATCGTTAAGTAAATATTAGCTGCTAGCTTGAGCAACAATATACTAAATGACCACTCAAGTAGGCTTAAACATATAGAGGGACTTCTATATTTTGACAATGAAGATCAAAACGCATAATATCCCCTAACTAAGAGTGCAAGTGGATCAGAAGACTATGTTTGAGAATTTACAGACTAAACGTAAGACCTTGACTTCCATTAACAACCGTATACACAGTTGTTCCTGTTTCTCGATGAATTCTCTTCGTATCTATATGTATGTATATTTTCTTTACCCTAGCTCTTCCTTCTTTCCGTGTCTTTATATGGATCTATTCTTGTCTTTGTTGGTGTCCTTTGTCTCTATTCTAATTGTTTTCTCTTGTGTTCACTTGCTCCCAGTCTTTCTTTTCTCTTTCTACGTATTCCTTAATCTGTCGCATGACCAAGGTCTTGTAGAACGAAAATTTGCAAATGGGTTGTTGTTTTCTGGGTTGGAGGCTAAGTTTGCAAATATATTTTACTTTATAGTTATATGCTAGCCCCACGACACTGCAATTTTGTGAATCGTTTAATGACAGTACTTGTCACGTGCACTGATGTTTCTTTCTACATCATTCTGTATGTATTTAACAGCGCACTTGTGACCTTGTAGAACAGTAGACGCAAAATGCCTCTAGCTCAGAACTTATGATACGTTTTACAATAAACGTGTCTCGCCTTTCAAATTGAATTTAGCAATGCATATGTTCCTGTGAAAGAATACATGCACTAATTTAGTTAACAGATTTAAGGCACCGTTTGATGGCAGATGTGTGATACATTTAAAAAAGATTGTTTTTCAAGGTGACTTTTATTACACATCACAGTCTTCGTATCACACTGTTTGAAACTAGACCTGTGAGCATTTACACCTGGCATCGTGAAAACCTGTCGGCGTGAACTAGTACGACATTCAACTTGTAAACATGCTATAATATTTTATGCAGCTTCAAAATGTTGTCCAGAATTATAAGAATGGACTTAAGCATTTGACTCTGTGGTAGTTTTTAAAGACACCAGAGTAATAAAAAAGTCTCAAGCATATGGTTAGAGTTTATACATCTAAGTAGTGTTTACTTTCTTTAAAGAAAGGACCATGTTCATCCTACCCCAAACGATCCCTTTTCTGAGTTGCCTATGCATCTTCTGATAAGGGCGAAACTCACCGGTATTTCGTAACTTGTGCTTTAGAACATCTGTTGACGGATGGGAACTGTTACGTTCTTAGCCATTTGCAGTTGACATCAGAATTTAAAAACGTCTCCTCAGATGCTTGTTCTTAATGTACAGGAGATAAATTTAGTTATACCAGTCATCTCGTTACAATGTTCAAAGACTTCTTTTAAGGATATTTCTTTGTCTCATTTATAAACAATCCTGCGTGGATACCCTGTTTTCATATTACCTTTCCTTCAACGTTCCTCTTCAGCAAAAAACCTTAGATACGCCACTGGCATTTGCCTTGCTACATTTGGTAAAGAATTTGTAATCTGCTTAACAAAAAACATGTCGTCTAACGATTATAGTCCTGGCGTTATTGTAACTACTTCTGTTAGTTTGGGACAGAAACCATGGTTGGGAGAGAGAATTTTTATAGTGTTTTCATGTTTAATTCTTAATCAAATGAAAGATTAATTTTCAAGTAAACTTGATGCAGAAAAAATTTGGAGCTTACATTAGGAATTCTTCCTTAATTATAATCCAATGGGCCATGAGGCTGAAGGACTTGTTGCTCTTAAAACCTTGATAAGGGTAGTCATTTCCTACCTAGACAAAGACGTTGCTACAATATGGGGCAGTCTGCGACAAATTGTCGCGCAACTCCGCAAAATTTCTGTCTTCTCTACACTAGTATCTTCGACTCCGTCCGGAGCGATCCCAAACTGGCGGACCGATCCCAAGCGTTTCTGTGTAAATTAAGGGCCGATCCGTACTTGTTTGGGAATAATCCGGTATAAACGGGGTCTTCGATTCCTATTTTGCTTTGTATTGAGTGAAAAAAACAATTCTGCATCATATGTTGTTTTCGTAACCGAGTCAGTATCATAAATGGACAGAACAATTCACTTTGTGGATCATGTTCTTACAGATTTATGCCCATATCAGCTGGCCCTAAGTACCACAGTGATTTAAGCTTAACACCTTTTGAAGATAAGCAACGATCCTGGTGAGACGTCAATGAGGAATTTGGACGCAGGGAAAGCTTGAACTTTGAATTTAAGTAGTAGCTTAGTTTCTCAGCGCCGGCAAAGATACGTAAATATGATCTCAACACTAAGCTTACATAGCATCATGCAATAATACGTTCTGTCTTTGTCAATCAAGCACAAACTTGTTTATTATCTTAAGAAATGCCTCAGCGGGTATAAATTGATGGATTATAACTTCTTTAAACACTTAGAAATCCATGTCATCTAAAGTTTCACCGAGATTGAGCAAAATAAAAAACTTACGCGATTAAGGCAAAAGTCTAATTGTACTTGCTCTTCTTTCGTACCTGATCATAGATACTTGATATAAATTATTACATATTACAGTGTACAGCAAAGTAACTTCAGAGTAAGACAATTTACACTAATAGTCTAGGTGGCGCAGAAGATGGTACCTCAATGAATTATGGTCGTTACAAAGCCTTGCCCTCCAAATAAAGACAAATATTTCCATAATAGGCTCTGTACCATATCTATGACAGGCGAAATATGTTAAACCATGTCGTGGAGGAGAATATTAGATTTGTTGATAATTTTTTGTCTCAAATCTAAGCTCAAAAAATAAGGAAATACACTGTGTATCTTATCACTGTCTGCTATTTTGTCGTAAAGTTGTCAAATTTCCTTCATTTCCGCGGTATTACTCAGGTATTGAGATGCACTGGCGACAACTGTCAGCACCCCATACAAGCAGCATGAGTTCCTTTTATTTTATGTACAGTACATGAATTTACATACTAGGATGTGTCAGGGGTTTACATAGCCTTCATCTTTAATGATTCGTTTACGCAGAACAAGCATGCAAGGCTGATGCCCAACGGAAGTTCAATGATTCGTCTATGCAGTATTAGCTTACAAGGCCGATACCCATGAGAGCTCAGTGTTAGACCTTTAGTTGGGTCACAGCAGAATAGAGCTCTGAAAGTACACGCAATAGTGTTACATTGGCCCACAGATTAAGGCCTTGTTCAAACGTCGAACTTTTCATGCGCCGAACTAAACGAATGTACTTAGTGCATGAAAAGTGCGACGTACGTCAGATACAATTAAGTGCGGCAAGAGCAATTTGGCACCGTCAGATCTTGTCAACTTTTAGTACTGAAGTGCGACTCGATTTCAAACTTCGAGCCGATCATTTCCCGAACCAATTGCATAATCACTATAGCTGCAAAACCCATAGCGGCAACAGTCTACGTATGGGTAGTGCCAATGTCGTAAGCGCGGGAAGAGATCAAAACAGATTACAGTGCATTTTTGAAATGGAGTCGACTGCCCTGAAACTTTGCAGCATTTGTGGTTCCATCACTAAGTATCACTGCATCACTTCGAAGGTTTCACTTTGCAAGAGATGTGTCATTGCAGAGGAAGACGAAGTGAAGGAAGGGAGGTTCGCAGGGAAGCAAGAAGTTTATTGCTACGACTGCCAACATCAACTGACAGGTCAAGGTCCAGTTTAAAGAAGAAGAACAGCTGAAGGAATGGTGGAGATCACTTTAAAAGAAGTAGTTGAAGCAGAAGCGACAGCCCAATCGTAAGCTCCCTTATCGTTCTAGTGCATTTGTATAAATAGCAGTAAAACCCAACACAACAGCTCTACTAACCCTTTCACTTGCTGGAGGTCAGCCCGCTGACAAGGACTTAACAAGGTCTGTCTGATATTCTTTTTGACTGGTTAATTCCCTGCAGGAAAAGAGGACAAAAGGATGAATCTTGTTTATATTTAATATTATCTGCTATTTTTTGACTTCTGTTCAAAATTCTCTCACTGAAAGGGTGTTGATACCCAAGTGTAAATTAAGTTTCTGCCTCTTCCAATTTTTCATTAACATACTAATACAAACAATTAACTAACTACACTGTAATAACAATATTAAAGAAAATATTAAAACATCAGTGCGAGAAATTAATCGTCCAAGCAGCCCTCTCGTTGAGTTATACATCTCTTTCTGAAAATGTTAAAATTCTTACATTACATGATGTCTGTGGTACTTTTTGTTTGAACCGTGGCTCGCCCATCCTCTGACATTATGTAGTTTACTGCCTTCTCTTCTGACAGCATAGATATTCTGCATCAATGGTACTAAGTGTCCTTTTCATTGTCGGCATCAGACAAGTTCTCGTGAAAACCATATCTGCTCCCCCAAAAAGAGTAAAGAATTTTTTGGATTATGTGCTATCCAAAAAAGTATCAGTCATACTTACATGTCAATCTATCTCTGATACATACTTACACCTTAATTGTTAACTATTCTAGTTTTCATCTTACCCAAATGATAAATACGGCAATTGATGTGCCTAAGCTGCCTATTATTAGAAAGAAAGTAGATTGTGGTTTTAGATGGTATACATTCACATTTCATCATCTTTGAAACTTTTCAATTAAAGTTGAGTTGCTTCTTTTTTTGAAACATCCTGTAGTTTTATGACATACTGTTGGAAGGACATTGTTGGTAAATTGAATTGAGGTTTAATGATAAGTTTGATTGCATATAGACATCTTCTGGTATCATGTTTCTTAATTCTTTGTTGGCTGACAAAGAATTGTTCTAGTTATCAATATCTCTTCTGCTCTTTCTTTCTCTTCCCAAAATGTTGAGTGCATTCCTAATGTTGTTTGCTTCTGAGCTTCCAGCTGTCATTGCCTTGGGAGACATGCCTATCTTCAACGTTTCCTTAACTTTTGGTGATCTTGTTTCTCGTTTGTCTCAGGGTCAATGCTCAAATCCTATTTGCTTGGAACTGTATCACCAAATTCTAAGCAAGTGTCATGCAAGACCATGCAGGCAAGTGTGTAAAACTTGACTTCCTCATAATGACATTCCGACTTTCGCATGAGTATATGCCATCTTCCTTACAACAATTCTTCAACCACCATCCACGTGCGAGATAGCCTATAATTGAAATATGTTTGTGGTAGGGTTAATATGGAATTTCTGTAGGATTTCATAAGCCAGTTTTTAAAGGGAAAGGCAGAATTACTAATAATAAGTAGAGGTACGCTGGCTGCATTAACGTTATGGGCAAAATTCGGGAGAAACAGCCCCATTTATACGTTTTCCAGGCTGGTTGATTGCAAAATTACAAAATCGTTTGAGTTACCTGGAAAACCACAACTATCCCACACAGATCTGCATTTTGCATCAACCATTGCCATGAATACCCCTGAATAAAAGTTTCTGAAATTGTGACACTCTTTACAAGACTCTTGCCTTTCCCCCCCAGGTGGGCACTTGATTGTGATATGGCATCCATCTACAGCTACCCAAGAAGAGGGAAACTGCTAAAGCTCCTCTGTGTCTACAATTTTGTCCTTGAAGTCACTGTTTGATTTTTGGGAGCAATTTCTTTACATTAGCAACCCAGAAGTGACATGCGTTCCACAATTGCTTGGCACACTTCAGAAACTTGTAGAAACCCCAATGTCAGCAATTTCTGCAATTGTGTATAGGTAGTCACCTCTTCCAGGACGGTACAAAAAGGTCCAGTTGCAATTCTGGAGAAATTGGCTCTTCCGTCATGGTTTCTCTCTCCAATTTCGACCTCGTCTTTGAAAGCATGCAGTAAAATGTTTCTTTACATACTCGGAATGTTCTTTTAAAATGGACATAAGAGTAAGAATGCCAAACGACATTCCACCATCCCTTGATGATATTGTTGCAGCTCTTGTCAACGCTAATTTCTTGGTTGCTGTTAGCAATAGCAACAAAAGCAGGGCCATATGAAGTCTTCTTGCGAGTGTATGGCAATTATTTATCTGGATTCAGCAACACTACGTTTTCGTCTATTTTCTACTTTGTTGGCGCCAGATTTCAACGATTCGCGCGTTTGTGCCAAGCACTTCATGTAAGCTGCTTTAATTAAGTAAGCACAGCACAAAAGGTCCGACGTCTGGAAGCCGCTCCAGAGTCGCTCTTAGTTTCATTTATTAGTTGCAATTAGTTCGGCACATGAGAAGTTCGACGTTTGAATTGGGCCTAAGAAATTTTCAGAGGCGGCACATGCACGCGCACAGGGAACATGAAAACTAGATTAATCATATTCTACTAATAAATAGATCGTCCTGGGTAAGACGTTAAACTGCATCCAGGGAGATAGGAAAGGTCATGTTGTCGAAGACTGTATGTCGACAAAGAAATGACTCCCTTGCTCCCGTATATAGGACCTCTTCACAAACTTAGATGCCACATTTTCGTCTTAAAAATACTACAAAATCTCTTGTTTATATGCAGTTTGGGTGATGTAATATTTCTCAACCCCACATTTTGCTCAATTCTTGTACAAACACCCATGCCTCAAAAACTCTGACATAATTACTACCCTACCTTGCATCACCCATATCCCACACAAATTTCAAATACACCAAGTTTCACATCATAAACGTAATTTATTAACGTACATCAAGGGGATTATTTAATCAATTAGTTCATAACATGCAAGTTTATTATGTCCTCACATTCTCAACAATGTGTGGATTTGATTGTGGTCTTATTTGAGCTCTATAAAATACGCATTAGTGACCATTAGTACCCTCTCTGTAACTGGGGAGTAATTGGAACCATAAAGCTTCTAAGACCCTTGTCTACAGCAGGACGTTGATGAAGTAAAAAGTGTGCAGCGACAGACTGTTGGCACGGTGACTGGATTCTAGTGGAAGGCGGATGAACTGAATGGTTAATGGCTGGCATTACTGCCCGACCATATTTCCTATCACCTACACACTCTAATGGCAGCATGTTGATTGGAAATCGAATTTCTAGGATGACAGGTGGCTCCACTAAGCCTGAGGTTCTTTCAATTGCTATTGTGTCTATTGTGGATACAAGTATCACTGCTCAAGATGACAGGCGTGCACCAAATCCTCAAGGAAGTGAGTGACTTGAAGACGACAGCGAGGAAAACCCCAGAATGCGGCTCCAAAAGCACATGCGAATTGCAACATGGCATGTAAGGAGTCTAATATCATGACAACTCAGTATGGTCATCACAAAAACACAGTGCTATAACATCCGCATTATGGGTATCACAGAGCACAGATGGGAAGTTCAAGACCATTTCAAACTTGATGAAGGAGGTATACTTATATACTCTGTAGGAGACAAATCGGAACTGCAAGGCATTGGAATAAAACTGAACGATATTGTCGCCAAGTCTCTTCTGGAATATAATCCAGTTAGCGATAGGGTAGTAACACTAAACTTACAAGGTCAACCAGCAAATATCACAATCATCCAATCCTATGTGCTAACTCGCACTACGTCTGATGAGGAGGTTGATCAGTTTTATGAGCGTATATAACAAGTGATTGATTCAACTTCAGCAAGTCAAATAAACATATTAATGGAAATTTGTAATGCAAAAGTAGGAGAAGGATTTGAACTGTGAGATCATCATCACCATCTTGTGGCGTCAGCCGAGACAGAATTTACTACATTTTTGCAGAATATTCGGTCGTGCATTGCTGATGGAAGGTCTTCCTTAAGTATGCCTGTATTCTTGCTTATGATATCTGGAAAGGTGAGCTTTCGAGCTCGCCTGTGTGATAATGGATGCCTCCAAAAAAGAAAAGATGAGACAATGTTTGTCTGAGGCTCATGCACAATGCCCAGCGAATTGGACATGTCTCTTTTGGACTATGCTAGATATTGTTAGTAGGTCACTGCAGATGGCCTCCAAAGTTTGATGTATTTTCCAAGGAAGATTTAAACATCCATCTAGGCACCTGTGTTGTTTGGCTGACAGTGTCCATGTTTCTGAAGTGTAGAGTAAAATAGATTGTATTGTGACTCGAAAGAAGAGATTACAGTTGTAATTTTCAGGATTGGACAGAGAAACCACAGTGGAAAACAACTTGCACTCCTTGCTTTATCAAAAGAATTGATCATACGCAACACTGTTTAATCACTATAAGCGCCGACTGTGCACATGGACAGCCCTATATTGAATAACATTGATTGACTACATTCGTGTACGCGAGATCATGAGATCAAGTGTCGCAATACCGGTACCTTTCTTGGAGGTAATTGTAAATCAGATCACCAGTTGTTGTACATGGACATGAGATGCAAAGTCAAAGCTAAGAAGAAATGTGCACCTGTGGTGAGTTTTGACGTGTCAAAGACACCTGGAGTCTTCTCAGTAGAGGCACACAACCATATTGAGACAGAAGAAATGACACCAAGTGAACTTTGGGAAAGGACAAAGGAGTCAACTCCCGCAACAGCGAAGCAACACTTACCTCAGTAAGAGAGGGACCAGGGACGTTATATTTAACCTCCAACTACTGATCCAGAAATGCCATGTAATGAACCAAGTTTTGTACAGAAGCTTTTGATAATGGTAGACACAAGCAACTGAAGATGGTTTTCCACCACGTGTGATTAAGTTAATTAAATCTCTGTATCAGGAAAAGCAGTAAGGAGTCAGGATGGACCGTGGCACTACAAACGGGTTTAGTATCAAGAAAGGTGTCCGACAAGGATGTATAATCTCCCCAGCACTCTTTAACATCTACACAGAGGCCATAATGAGGGAGGTGCTGGATGCTGCTGCAATAGAACAGTTTGATTTGTTTCAAGTAGGAGGGTGAAGATGGGGGACCTCGGATACGCAAATGATGCTGCCTTGATCTCCAAGTCAAGATCTGGACTGAGAACTTATGTCAGGTCACTAAGGGAGAACAGCAAAGAGTATGGTTTGAAAATGAATGCTTCCAAAACACACATTATTGCAGCAAACAGTAACTATGGCAGGAATGCTGAAAGTGTTAGTGTTAGATAGATATTAGAGGAAGTAGATAATTTCAAATATCGTGGTGCATGAATCCAGAGTGATGATGATGTCAGCCATGGGCTGGAAAGCTTTGAATGATATGAGGAAGTTGTGGAAAGGACGGGATAAGGAGAAAAAGCTCAGAGTTCTCAGAGCCTGCATCTTCCCAATAGCAACTTATGCCTGTGAGGCTTGGGTACTTCAGAGGACAGATGAGAAAAGAATGACTTTTTTTGAAAAAATTCTACTGCAGGGTTATGAGAGTCCCCTAGGTCAAAAGACACACAAATGAATACATCAAGAAGGAGGTATATGTAACCAGTGACTGGCTGCTACAATATGTTCGAAGACAGAAGCTGAAGTATTTTGGTCACATAGTGAGGCGGCATGCTGGGATTGAGAAGCGAGTTCTTGCACACATTTCGGGAAGAAAAGCAGAGAAAGGCCAAGATGTAGATGGGATAGATGTATAAAATATGATTTTGGGTCTATGGAAAAGGCAACTAGGACCGCTTGGAGTAGACATTTTCACCACACTGTCATAGGAGAAGCTACACTCTGGTCAGAGTATGTTGTTACAATGACGACTAATAAATATTCGAACAAGGCTGATAATCTTCAGAGAAAGAGACAAGACTTTAACCACTGAAGTATTATTCTGACGTTTAGTTACAACTCTACTGGCATCTTCAGAGAAATTATTAGGCGAGACATCTTTACAGATTATGTGCAGTGCATCACAAAAAGATAGAAACAACTGAAAAGATGTAAAAATCATTAACTAGTAATTAACAAGGTAGTAACTGTTCAATATCCTAAAGGGACTTAGTGATAACAAATGAAACTACAAGAGAAATAAAGGTGTGGTGTTTCGGTTGTTTTTAAGTATAGTTCTGTGCTTAGCTATTAAAAAGCTTTCATGAATCATCATTCATACACTAGGTCGACCACAGTCGAGACCTAACATGTTGCTTGCAGACTTCTCTATCACCCATGAGCGTTGCTAGTTCCCTGGCATCAGTAGCTCCGGTATCCATCTTGAGCACGTCCACGTGATTTGCGTTTGGTCGCCTTCTACCTTGGTAGCCATGACTTGCTTTCCACAGGATCAGCTTCTGTGTGCTTAACTCTGGATGTCGATAGCAGCGACCGGCTAACTGGAGCCTCTTTGATGCTACCTTGCTGCTGACTGATGCTACCTTGCTGCTGACTGATGGTAGCTTGCTGCTGACTGATGTTACCTTGCTGCTGACTGATGCTACCTTGCTGCTGACTGATGTTACCTTGCTGCTGACTGATGGTAGCTTGCTGCTGACTGATGTTACCTTGCTGCTGACTGATGGTAGCTTGCCATATAGCTTCTTGTTAGTCATGTAAGCCGACAAGTGAACATTCAAGGCTTTCTTCAGCATCCTGGTATACGTATCGTCCAAGGCTTCCTCCTGCACTTTTGTCATCGTCCAGCCCTCACATCCATACAACAAGATAGATTCAACCTGTAGTCAGGAGGAAACGCTTCTTGAGATCAGGTTTTATGTCGGATGACCATATTTTGGACATGCTGTTTAGCACTTTCCACGCGAGTGCCTTTTTCACTGCAATGTCCTTCTCTGAGGTATCGACCCATGAGCCTAGATATTTGAAATCACCCATGCATTCAAGGGCAGGGTATTCATGGATGAGTAAGTGGCTACCAAAAGGAAACGAGGAGAAAACTTTAAAATAATCAAAAAAAACGTGATGTAATGACGTCTGAAAATGCTACATGATACTAGAAAAAGTAGGGGCAGTTTACTTTTTCTCTGCCACAGCAGAAATACCAAATTGTTCGGAGGCTGTCACATGTACGTGGCGCTTTGTTTTGGCCTATAAAAGCAGCATTGTAGCCTCTACTCATAAAATGGTAAACACCAGATAACCTCGTGAATTTTGGTATGCTATTCGTACGAGGGAAAGGAGTCTTAATGCGCCTAAACTGGCTGAAAGGCTATGCTTTTCAATTTCAATTGCAGTAAATAATTGTAATTTCTATCATTTTTATGAAATCAAAGTTTATATTTTAATGATTGGTAAACCAATTGAACACTTTTTTAATGACGATCAAATGCCACTATATAGTGTGAAAGGCAAACAGGTGCTGGGAGAAATTATATCAGACAGTATCAACAGTGATAAATATCCTATTGACTGGAATACATAACTACAATGCTTGTTATTCTACTAAAGGTAAAAGGAAACGTTAAATCAACTTTTAAAATAGGCAATTAATTCTAAATGATCCTATACTAGAGTATCACTTGCATGTGAGTTAAGCTTTGCATGTAAACTAACAGCTCTTACCAAAGCTCATCCTTGACCAATTGTCTTTGTAAAAGTCCATAAAAATTTTTAAAAGTAAATAGGGTGCACAATTGATGACGAGCATCAACTTAAAAAATATTGAGACAATCAAGTATTGCAGCTGGCAGCATTAGACATGGTCCTCACCTGTCTCTGTCATAGAATTTGAGCAACATGAAGACACAAACATGATTAACAGCCCGAAAGCCATAAAATACCAAACAATATTTTCTAGGTAATCTTGCAATCTTGTAATCTTGCATTTTGCATTACCTTTTTCCTTTTGTGTGAAATCGAAAACTTGACAAATAATCCGACCATGTTAAAATAATTCGTTGGCATGCTGAATTTTAACTCGATCTAGCATAGCTAAATGTCCTTTTATCTAAGTGTATTGGAGTCTGTATACATGAAAACAAGAAAACTGGGACTTTGTGGGCAGAAAAGGTTTTTTTTCACTTGGACCCTTTCAATAACACTTTTTTCCATTTTCTATTTGTCTTCTTTCTTTCTTCTTTATGATTGACTAGTTTTGATCCATGTTTCTGATGCGAAGGTTGCCATATATCTATACTTTTCTTTCTGATATTCCATACTCTAACGAGTGTCAGAGGAAGAAAGGCTTTAAGTATATATTTAGCGCAATGTCGCAAATTTTACAGTCGATCATCAAGTTTCGTACCACAAAAAGATTGTTTAAGTTTTAACTTCCTAAGCAAGCAGACTTGCCTTGCATTACCGAAACTCATGTTGATTTCATAACGTGCATTATATAAATTTTGTACCCGGTAATGTTATAATTCATAAATATCTTAAATTCCTTTTATTACATATGTATACTTCATTTTTCACTGTAAATTTAGAAGGTCTAGACTCAGCTGATCAGAGTGTAAGTTAGTTATTTCAGTTCTCCTTTCTGATAGCGGAGCTAGAGGCGTTGCGTTTGACGACACGTTTTTGGTATAGTATGCCCTAGGGTTAGGAGTTTTTGCCATAAACAAAAAGTCATCTTCATAACAAATATCTACCTACTGTCTACCAGGACCATTTTGTCGATGCCAATAGCACCGTCTGTTCTAACTAACTATTTCTGCTTAACAAAATGTCAAGGCAAGCAAAGACGGGCGAGACCTCTGCTTTTACTACAATTCTGTGACTGGAGCTTATTGAAGAAAGAGTTACCTCTCGAAATGACAAACAGAAAAAGCTTGCGAAATAAGACTAAGTAAACTCTTCCCTCTACGATCATGACAGCAAAAACTGTTCTTAGTAAGATAATCTGGCTTAAATATAGCTGTCAATTCTGACTTTTGGTTTCAAGTCTTCGACAGAAGCACTTTACAAAGCACTGTAAGGAATTTTCATAGAACCAACCTTGAGCAAAACATTTGTGGCATATTTTGTTCATTGCAAAAATGCGAAAGGAACTATTGACAAACAGCTTTATTTTCGTCTTTAAACGAAGCACGGTAAGATGGATTGCATTAAACCCATTTCAAAAACGCTAGTCTAATACAAGTAAATGTGTCATGCTACACAAATATTTGAAGCCATCTATGAAACATTCTTTACTTAAAACGGAATATGTTTTACTAGGAGGAAACAGATCCTTTTAAGTGATGGCATATCAGTAGTGGAGACGAGAATTAGGATAAGCAGTTTTCAGAAGATATGGTTCTTGAGATTCTCACAGAAATGTTTTGTAACTTCCAACAACGTTAAAGAGAAAATGCATTAGAATTCGTTTGCCACTTTTATAGAGCTACTTGTGATGTAATGTGCTTCCTCTAGATACGTCAGTGATCCAGTGGCAAAGCTGGCCCAGCAAAATTGAACCTGCACTCGAGGTTTGGCAACAGAATAAAATAATTGAAAAACTACACCCTGATGTAAGCCTACATTCCATAAAATAACTTGCCACAACTCTGTGAAGTAAGTATTCATTTAATTAACTTTTAACACCAGAATTAAATATTAAAACAGCGACACTCCTGCTTTCTAGAACAGCAGGACTAGATGTTGATAACAATGATGAAGGGCCTGCGTATGCCTCTGAACCAATTAAATTTGTCCAATCTTGACATGTGATCATGATCACTGCGTTAAGCTCCTGTTCTACAGATTGAGCAGAGGCGCTCTTTGTTTTAGGCTATTGTGAAGTAGGACCAAAATAACAATCACCGATTGTGAAGCACGGCAACATACAGGATGCCATAATGATTAAGCTGTAGAAATAGAATGGGAGATGTATCGATAAGTGACAATGTAGGAGCATGCTAAGAAGTATTTCTTTTGGAGTCTCTGAAAATTTTTTTCCTTCTTTTCCTTGCAGTCACCTGCTTGAGATATTCTAAACCTTCATTTTAAATGGGATCTGTAAATCTTTCCTGTTCTTATCTACTGTAAGGTGTAGTCCACTTCTGCCATAAGAATGTCCAGGCCTAGGAGAAATAATTGTATGAGGGATTGGTTTCGGCAGGCATCGAATAAATCTTCATCTTTCTCCACCCACCTGTTGGCAGCAGCATCTGCCTCGGCTAGTATATTACTATTGATATCTTTGATGCAGAAACAAGTCGTTGTACTTTTCCTGGAGAATTAGCAAAGCAAGAACCCAGTCTCTGTCAGTTACGTAAAATGTCAGCAGTATAAAAGAAACAAGAGAGTTAACGTGATTACAAAAGGGTTATGGCTTTTTATGACTTATGTTTGCATCCCGAACTAACATAAACACGCAGTGATCAATCAACGAAGTTCAAAGGAGAAGTCTTAATCTTCAAACCTGTCCCTTGCATGACAGGAATTAACGGCGAAGCATTTTGTCTATCTTTCTATCTACCTTTCTATCTATCTATCTATCTATCTATCTATCTATCTATCTATCTATCTATCTATCTATCTATCTACCTATCTATC
>JANTCA010051662.1:0-17913 GCA_024741275.1 Chironex yamaguchii
AAACAATTCTTGGATTTACAGCAGAGAAACACTTAACTACAGCTTTTTTAATCTGTGTTTCTATGTGGATAGAAACACTACCTAGCCAAGGAAGTTTTAGGCATACAGGACATTTTTTAGGCCCAAAAGATTTTTCGGTTGCAAAATCAGTGATATTTTTTTGAACAATTGTAGAAACAACATCTTGTCAATACCTGTTTTCAAGGAGAATAGATTTTATTTTCCCTAGTTCCGAATTTAACTTAGATTTTGAACAGATACAAAGTGCGCTATAGGCAAGTGTTCTGATGAGGTTGATTTTCCTGTTTTTTGGACAAAACGAATCCCAACAAATGGACTAATGGGTAAAAGTGGCTTTTTCGGTAAACTGTTGCTAACAAATTAGTCAAACTAGTTTTTTCCACCGAAACATCATGAAAAGGTAATAAACTATCTTGTTCCTTTTCAATTGTATATTTGATAGCTGGATGCAACTGGTTAAGTTTTTGGACAAACAAGAGATCTGTTCACAATGGTGACACCAAACAGTATGAAATAGCTGGGCCGCTGTTGGATGCATAATCATACTTTTGACTGGGAAAACAAGAAAATTATAGACAAGGAGACCAACACAACAACACAAAAAATTAAAGAAACCATTCACTTCCTACAACACAGCAATCACATCAACAGCATATCTTAACAGTCTTCCAGAAATATGGCTTCCAGCTGTAGTAAAAGAAAAACAACAAACACTGAGAAAGAATAAAATAGCTGTAAGAGATCATTTCTAGTAGCCTGATGATGGGAGAAGTGTCTCTTGAAACATAGCTCATAAAAAACATACAACTCATGTCATGATAAAGCTCCTGTCTACAAGAAATGTGTTGTTTGAACCTAGTTTAAGCAACTTTTTTCTGTTAATGCAGTCACAGCACAGGGTAATTGAGTTATATTTGAATAGTCTTGTTGCCAGGCATACAACAGTTCAAACAAGGTAGTAGCAATTGGCAAATGCATGAATGCAATATTTGCTCTTGATACAGTACGAAATGTTAATAGACCAGTTACCAATACAGCATGCCAATGATAAAGATGATTTAACCGCAAAAATGGATTTGTGGTATCAATGTTTAGGCTACTGTGGTACTGGAAGGTTCATGTCTGCTCCCAGAAAAGGGTGTATTTGTGGTGTAGACTTACCAAAGCATAGGAAATTGAGCCTGTCATTTTGCAAAGGATGTGCTCAGGCAAGACAAACTCACAAATCTTTCAAGACAAATGGTAAAGTTCAAACAAATGACATTCAGTTGTCCAATGTCATTTGCATCAGAAGGGGGTGCCAAGTATTGTGTGACATTTAAAGATGACTATGGTCACATTTGTCAAGTCTATTTCATGAAAACAAAAGATGAAGAATTTGAGAAATTTAAAGATTATGAGGCAAAAGTGGCTAATTAAACAGACAAGAGGATTAAAGTACTGAGAACAGATAACGAGGGAGAGAATCAAAATAATTTGAAGATTATCAGCAAGTGAAAGGCATTGTTCATCAGACCACTGTGCCATACTCTCCTCAACAGAATGGTGAAGCAGAGTTGCTCAGTGATACTATCAAAGACATTGCACTCGCTCAAATTATTCATGCACATACTTCTTGCTACTTATGGGGAGAATCAGTGGGGGGTGCAGTTTACATAAGGAATCACATGCCTTTGACCACAATGTCTGACACCTTATCAGAGATTTTCTGGTCGTAAACCAAACGTTGACCACATTCAAGTTTACATTTAGTTGGCTATGGACCCAGTGCAGCTGGCTGCAGATTATTTGTTAAAGAGATTCTCAAGCTAGCATTTTGTTGAGATGCTTACTGTTTACTGAAAGTGATTTCAACATGGAAAATGTGACAGGTTATGATCCTGTAGCAACACCAGTGCACTCTACATCTTATGACTCAAAAGATGAATATCAGGCTGATCAGGCCTTTATCCAAAAACAGGAGTAAACTGTTTCCCCTACTGCATCACATCCAATAAGACAATCAACAAGACAGAAGAAAGAACCAGATTGTTATCGAGATTGGCTTCAAGGTCATGAGTTAGAACAAGACCAGATATTCAATATGCAGTAGGAGCTTGCTCTCGATATGTCATGTCCAACACAAACTCATTTCACCGCTGCCAAAAGAATCTTATGCTATCTTAAAGGCACTAAGTGTAAAGGCCTGTATTACAAAAGTGTTCCAAGTATTTTATTAGGTTATGCAGATTCTGACATTGCACAGGATATCAATGATCGTATTTTATCATCTGGATATATATTTTTCATTAGGTGAAGCTGCAATATGCTGGTACAGTGGAAAACAGAAATTAGTAGGCCTTTCTACTGCAAACGCTGAATACACAGCATTGAGTGATGTTGTTAGAGAAGGACTGTTTGTTAAACAACAATTTAATGAAATTGGAAAGTAGGATGAGTTCTATCAAGATAATAAAAGTAGCAATATCTACAACCAAAAATCCTGTGCATCATGAGATCCAAACACACTGATATCAAACATCATTTCATTTGTTGTGAAATTGGATGCAAAATTGTCAAAATTCAGTATTACTGTACCAGGTCTATGTTGGCTGATATAATGACAAAGCCTTTGCCAAAGCAATCATTTGAAATCTAACTCGAGCATTGGGAATGGAAGTGGGAGAATGTTGGTTATTGTAGCCCAGTGACATTACTTCTCAGTACAATGGTGTGTGCCCTTGTGATTGTGACCATACCTTGGGACTGTGGTCATACCTTCTAATTGTGGTGATTCCTCAGAGACTTCCTTGTTATTTCCTTCCTTGTTTTTCATTGATTCTTTTTACTTGAACTGAACAGCAATTAGGTTCGGTATGTTAGGTTATTTGTTGATGTCATTATACCAGACCATAATTAGCGAATATTGAAGCATCGTTAATAAACAGTTAATCAGAACTAAAGTAGTCATTCATGATGTGTTTGTTTATACCTAACAATTTAGATGTTTCAGTGCCAGGAGAGACTTGCCTAGAAGGATCTTATCTGACAATGTGAAGACATTTCATGCAGTCTCAAAGGAAGTTCTTCTTTCTGAGGTTGTCAGAGCTTGGCTTGCAGGGAGGGGTGTTGTTTGGCAGTTTATTGCCACAAAAGCTGCATTCTGGGAGGTACATGGAAAAGGGTGGTTAGGTCAGTCAAGCTTTGTCTTCGGAAAGTAATAGGCAGAGTTTCCTTAACATTCAATAAAACCAATACTATTTTGGTAGAGGTTGAATTGGTAATTAGGCCTTTCACATATCTATAGGCCTACGATGATACTCATGATATATTATATGCATTCACATTGACACATCTTTATATGGTTGACATATTTTAGATGATCCTAATGATAGCTTGTTTGAAATCATCTGTATGCAAGAATCCTTAACTCGAAGAGCAAGTTATCACTGAAAATTACTTGACAATTTTATAAGCCATTGGAAATGCAAATATTTGCTAAATTTGCATGAAATCATTAGTTTTATAGTTATACATGCTTTGTATAAGAAAGGCTGCCATATAGATATACTTTCCTTTCTGATGATTCATGCTAAAAGCTTTTTACTATGTTTTTAGCACAATTTTGCAAATTTTCAAGGCAGTTTTCAAGTTTTGTACCACAAAAAGGTTATTCAAGAAAGGATTCTGAATAGAAAACACAAGTGAATTATTCATGAATGTGAATGTTTAAGTCAACAACATTTGACTCCTTAATTTGAGAAAAAATTTAAAAACAATTTTTTTATCTTTCATATACAATAAACAAGCTTCTCTATTTGTGCTATAAAACAATTTTCTATCTTCTTTTTGCAATAGCCAAGAGGTTGATATAGACTTATCATGAAAATTTCTCTGGGTATTCTTTCACTCAAGAATATTACGAAGGTGATCTAGCGCTTGGTCTGGAGGGGACACACTTTGATAACTGTACTATGACAATGCTAGTGGTATGGTATAGGTGAATGTAAGGTGCTATAATATAATGATTGCATCACTACATGAATGAACAGGAAATTCTTTGCAAACAAAAATCTTAATGGCTGATCTATGACAAAGTTTAAGGCAAAATATTGCAATAAATTCAAAATGAATTGTAGCAGATTTGCTAGAATTTCACTGTTACAATCAAAATTAAATGTTTATTCAAGACAAACAATATATATTGAAAAACCTGATTTCACTAAAATCCCAAGGTATTCACTAAATACCTTGCATACCGTGATGCTATGCCACTGATTGAGAGTAAAAGTTTTATAAATTGTGTGATCTGAGAAACTGTAGTCTAATCCTAGCCAAGATTAATCTGATATGCATTTCTTTTATCCTTATATTGAAAATGAAATTAATGAGAAAATCCTCTGTGATGTTGAAAATTTATCTAATTAGCAGATTAAAAAAAGTTCATATTTTCAGGGTGAGTCTGTGCTTTTAAAAATAGTTTTGAGGTTGCAAAGTAAAAAACACAGTCAAGGGATGTGCTAATGTTTGGTCATAGTTCTCCTGTATACAAAAAGATTTGTCTTCTATATACTCATATTTATACTTTCATACAAGAAAAGCTTACTTGAAACTAAACAAAATAGGCAACTTCTATTTGTAATCAACCTATGTCTTGAATTAATGGTTTTTTGTTATAACTGTGATAAGGAAGAGTCTATTTGCCATCTTTATTTTCCATCATGCAACTAATTTCACTAATGCCTCTAATAATGGTATTTAACTTCCACTGACTTTTGACAGTAGAATTCCAACTTAAGATGCACCAACAGGCATATTTGGAAGGATGATGTTGTCTAAAATGCTCGGATTTTGAGCTAGGTTGTACATTTAAATTGCTACAAAAACAAATATCAATATCTCAAAGGGCCTCATCGCATAAATGCTCCTGGAAGATAAGAGCCCACACTTCCCAGTGATGCATACACACCCAATACATCAGAAACATTACCGAGCATATGCCCAAAACAATATACCTAGGAGATTAATAAGTTTGTCAAATCATCAATCATTGGTAGACAAATGGGAACAGACCAATAAGATATTGCGTACTTAGATAAAATGTAGATATACAAATACAGTAAATTGTATCAGAGTAAAAAAATAAAGATTACGTTGAAATTATACCTATTTACATGTTATCATGCCATTGCTGTTGTGAAGTTACGAAGAAATACATTGATTGTCTAGAAAATTTATGACATAGTGCTGAAAACAAAATTAAAACCTTTTTCCATCTGACGCCCTTCAGAGCCTTTAAGTATGTTTTCAGCACAATGTCGCAAATTTTCAAGGTCATCTTCAAGTTTTGTACCACAAGAAGATCATTCAAATACATTGATAAATGCTTAAATGATACAAATATGATTGAATGCTGACAGATTATTTGTGTGTTTCATTATCAAATCATATAAATATATGTAGAATGCAGGTTATTTAAACTCTAACATTGTTACCCCTGGTTGTATTTCTTTGTGATGATACATTCCATCGGGTCCTGCCATCTTGTTACCACGCAGCCTGTCCCTGTTTTCCGCTGCGATTGCTTCGAGCCCCTCGATTGAAATGTTCCATGCTGCAAGATCTGTGTCCAACACAAAATATTTTTCATTGTTCTTACAAAGTACAAACAGTATATAGTGGCCCATACTAAACATATGTCGCATGATCAGACGTTTTTCAAGTCCCTTGAGAAGGCCAGTATTTTCCCATCCATTAAACACAAAGTCGTCTACAAAAATTTGTTGGATGTGCTTGGCCATTGTTTCCAGCCGACAGTCGGGGATATTAGTAATGCAGCCAAACTTGGCCGGCAAATTCTCACTGAACCATGCCATCTTGATAAGTATTATAGTTATACAAGTCTTGCTGAAACGTGTATAATGATTCACGGCATTTTTTACTATGAGAATATTCCTGCTATTTGATGTACTACCATATCCCTATCATGTACATTGTCAGCATCCATTACTTCGCTGCCGTTGTCTCAAAATTTTGTTGCCATGGAAACGAATCTCGCCCTCCCTTCGAGCCACTTGCCTGTCACAGGCCATATTCACACTTAAAATATTAGCACTTAACAAATAACCACTTAAAAAGTAACCACTTAAAAAATAACCACATAAAAGTAACCACTTAGAAAATAACCACTTAAAAATAACCACTTAAAAATAACCACTTAAAAATAACCACTTAGAAAATAACCACTTAAAAATAACCACTTAAAAATAACCACTTAAAAAGTGCAGATACCTCGTTACACGTCAATATTTTTCTTAATCAATGATATGTTTTCTCCAGTCTTTTAGGGCAAAAAAGTATTTCCTTGAACAGCAAAGCGCGCACCAGTGGCGAACTCACGGTCAAGTATTGCTCTTATGATACGTCATTTGCTGTAACTTTGCTTTATCGAAGATTTACTAATGCCGAGGTTCCTGAGCAACACAGACCGAAAAGTTGCATTTTTGTTTTCATGTAACATCTCTAGTAAGAAATGGGGGCGTTGCCCCTGCAATTATATTGGGTCACACCCAAATCTGATATTTGCCCCCTCCCAAAGAAAAAGCCCACCAGCCGCCACTGGCATTGATGCTAACGGATTCTTCCAATGATGACATGACATACTCCACTCCATTAATGCCAATTGGATCATCTCATGATTGGATGATTGGCTGCACTCGCAAAACAATCGAATTTCCGCTCAACGAAAAGCATTGTGGTAAAATTGTAGCGTCACTAACAAGTTCACATTCAATCGATTTGGATAACGCCGTTTATTCCTTTTACAAAGGAATTAACTGTGAGTTAAAAAGTATGTTTATACTTAGATTAAATGCTTAAGGTCAGGTGATCAATTGGTCAACGGGCAGAAGGACGGATCCTGCAACGTGCTGTGGAGCGCGCAAGGCTCAATGTGTGACATCCAGGACACTGATGGCTATCCACTGCATCCCACCTCATCTCCAGTCGTCTTGATTCGTCTTGCCACTGGATGCAGGTGGGAGGGGACGAGAGAGTGAGGAAGACGACATTGTGCAACCCTCCCTCACTATAATCCAATTCCTGCTCAAGTCACGACTTCACGATTATCACCTCTCCATCATTTCCATCATCATCATCCGTCTTCAAATCCTGCGGCGATGGGGGCGTGCTGAAGCTACAGGTGTGGACACACTGACAGTCGTAGTCACAATCCTACACGTAGGCGGCTCAGGCCATATGGTCGCTTTTCGCTGATCGAAGCAGCGTTGGAATTCGGCAGCCACCGGAGCGACAGAGCAGCCCTCTTTAGGACAGCACTGCTCTCCCCCGCAGCCTGGGGAAAGAAGGCTCCAAAGCAACTGAACGTCTCCAGGTTGAAGAGTGACCATGTCAAGCAGTGAGGAGCTGGATTGCAAACTGGGACCCTTGCGTCTCGACTCACAATATGTTGAGTTCGACTAGGCGACCTTTAGGGACACAGAAGGTCTCTGAAGTCGTGGGTCACACCACAAGAAAGCATCAAGACTGGTTTGACTAGAACAACGACCGCATTCAGTCACTGTTGGACGAAAATCACCGCCTACACAGAGCCCATATCAACGACCCCTATTCTGCATCCAAGAAAGAAGCCTTTAACAACATGGGAAGGACCATACAGCAGGAACTACACCAGATGCAGGACACATGGCTAAGTGAAAAAGCCGATGAGATTCAGTCATTTGAGGATCGCAATGACATGAAAAACTTCTACAGTGCTCTCAAGGCTGTCTACGGCCGCATCTCATCAGGGACATCCCCCTCCTTAGTGCAGATGGAAACCCTCTAATTAGGGATAAGGAAAAGATCCTGGAGTGCTGGGCCGAACACTTCAGCAGTGTCCTTAATCGCCCATCTACCATCAATGATGAAGTGATTGCAACACTCCCACAAGTCCCAATAAACCACTCTCTCGCCGACCCTCCCACTGAAGCAGAAGTGGAAAAAGTGCTGAAGTGTCTGTCCAGTGGCAAAGCACCTGGTGCTGATGCAATCCCTGGGGAAATCTTTACTTCCGGTGGACCACAGATGATCAGTAAACTATGTACACTGTTCCAGTCCATGTGGAGTCAGGAGAAGATCCCTCAGGAATACAAAGACGCCTCCATTGTCCACTTGTACTAGCGAAAAGGGAACAGGCAAGTGTGTTGCAACCATTGTGGCATCTCGCTACTCTCCATAGCTGGAAAGATTTTGGCCTGAGTGTTGCTGAACCGCTTGAACCACCACCTTGAGCAAGGTCTGTTACCTGAGAGCCAGTGTGGGTTTAGACAGGGCTGCGGTACGGTGGATATGATTTCTGCAGCACGCCAACTGCAAGAGAATTGTCAGGAGCAAAATGTCGGCCTCTACACCACTTTCGTGGATCTGACCAAGGCTGTTGACACCGTCTCCCATGCAGGGCTTTGGAAGATCATGGCCAAGTATAGATGTCCTGCGAGGTTCATTGCAATGGTCAGACAGTTCCATGATGGAATGCAGGCGAGCATACAGGATGAGGGAGAGTACTCAGAGCCTTTTGCTGTGAGAAACGGAGTGAAACAGGGCTATGTTCTTACCCCGACCATCTTCAGCATGATTTTCTCAGCCATGTTGACAGATGCCTTCTACGATGGTGACATTGGTGTTGACTTGAGATACCGGACTGATGGAAGTCTCTTCAACCTGAGAAGGCTGCAGGCGAAAACCAAAGTAAACGAGGACACTGCCCATGACTTTCTGTTTGCTGACAACTGCATATTGAATGCTAGTACCCAGTCTGATATGGAGAAAAGTATGGATCACTTCTCCAAGGCCTGTGATGACTTTGGTCTTACAACAAGTACAAGACTGAAGTCAAGCATCAACAGGTTCCTGGAGCCCATACACAGAGCCCACCATTACAGTCAATGGCAAGAGACTCAAGCCTGCAGACATGTTTGTCTACCTAGACAGCACTATCAACATCGACGAGAAGGTCGTATACCGCATAGCGAGAGCAAGCACTGCCTTCGGCAGACTGACAGGGAGAGTGAGGGAGAGAAGGGGAGTCAGCATGCAGACCAAACTGAAAATCTATTATGCAGTTGTCCTACCCAAGTGAGACGTGAACAGTGTACAGTTGGTACGTCAAACAGCTCAACTCCTTCCACCTGCGCTGCCTCAGAAGCCTGCTGCACATCAAATGGCAGGACAAAATGCCAGACACTGAGGTGCTAAAGAGAACTGAGACGGAAAGCATTTATGCCATGCTCAAGTTCTCCCAGCTGAGATGGGCAGGCCACGTACTTCGCATGTCTGACAATCGCCTCCCCAAGCGACTGCTGTATGGTGAACTGAAGGAAGGGAAGCACTCCCATGGAGGACAAAGCGCTTCAAAGACACACTTTAGAGCTCACTGAAGTGCTGCGGCATCAACCCTGGCGAATGGGAAGAGTTGGCCGAAGACCGTTCAGCCTGGCGCTCCCTAGTCCACTCCGGGGTGGCCCACTATGAAGGGAAGAGAGTCGAGGAGCAGGAGGAGAAACGCCAGCAACGAAAGAGCAGAGAGACTACCACCTCTCAGCTGGCTCACCTCCGGCACTGATCTGTCCATACTGCCAGAGAACGTTTCGAGCGAGGATCGGCCTCATCAGCCATCTTCGTACACACATTAACCGGTGATAATGAAGTCGTGGTCCTCTTCGCCAGCGATGGACGAACATCAGGGTAAAAAAGTATATCTTGAACAAAAACTATGTTTATGGTTAGATTAAATGTTTAAGGTAAGGTGATCAGGTCAAATGTGATTTATGGTGTCCAATAGAGAACTTCGAAAACTAGTATAGTCGCAGATTACTTCAAAAACCTCTTTAGCAATTGTACAGAAAGGGACAAACGAATTAATTGTACTCACTGTCACTTAGGGCAATTCAGTTCCGTTATTCAGGACGTAAGAGAGATTGTTGAGGGCAGATATCACCCGTATTTAAGAATAAAAAAGAGCTCTTTAGGCCAAGATAGACTTGGTCATCCAAGTAGTCATTGTCTCGCAATATCCCCTGGAGGAAGATTAGTTGTAACCTTGCGTTATCTGCCCTTTTTTTGGCAGTGTTGGGTTTCCGAGGATGCTTAAAAAAGAGGGCGAAGTGTATTATTTTTGGGCAAATATGTGAAAAGAGCGATAATTGCTAGTGCATGTCAAAAATCGTTTATTTTCGGCAAAGCACAAGATAGTTTTGCACCAAATAATTGCAGTTGTAAGTGATTTGGATTTCAACCCGATAGTTTTTTGGCACTTTTTACCAGGGGCGTAAATGCGAGTTGCTTTTTTGGGAGGGGTGTGCTTTGAAGAGACCGAGTTTTCACCACAACAGACCGATTTACGCGAAATAGATGTTATCAGGGCCGCTTTGGCATTCCCCTTGAAATCTGCGAAATGAAACATGTACATTTTGCGAAAAAGTTATTGTCGTCGTAGGTACCTAGTTTTCTTCTCAAAGCGTCAAAAGCAAGGTTGACTCAATCATGGACTGAAAACATAAACCCAGGTTCATTTAGTGAGTACAAGTTGGGCGTCCGGCCTTTACGAACAAATTGTCTTCAGGAAGTTACTTACAAAAGCTTCGCTCCTTATCTTATTTCCTTAATAAATGTTGGTGAAAGTATAGATTCAGTCGTAGATGTAAGTAAAAGTGCCAGATGGCATGGGCACCGAACTGGATGTACCCCTGATAAATCATAATATCTAAAACCTAATATCTTTTGAAAAATTAAAACAGACATATAATATGGTTGAAATAAATTAGTTAGAAACTTTTTTTAGGCGTCCACTTTTTAGCAGCTTTGCCCATTTCGTAACAATGTGATCCAGATCAGTTCTATCTGTTAAATCTTTCTCGCATGCTAATGTGCAAGACTCTGAAGCCTTTCCGGGTCCATAATATTGCAAATTAGAGTTTTAGTAGGTTTGAGCTTTGAAAGCTACGCTCGCTTGAAGCAGACGGCACCGGAGATGTGAGGGCAAGCTTGAAACACCTCAGTGTTAATGGAAAAGGATTTTGCATTCCAAACAATAATTAAAGGGATCCAAAATCGAATCAATGTCTGGTTTTGAAATGGAGCAATGATTGTGGAAAACATTCAATTACACCTCAAGTGAGCTCTCATCTTGTCTGAGACTTGTTGGAAAAAGTTGAATCAATGATGACACATGCATGGTAACCATTTCGCTGCCAAATGGAGGTTTCAATTGAGAAATTGTGGGCTCAATAATCTTTAAAGCCACATTTCAATTATCGTCAAGTAACGATATCTGGGCGTTGAGCATTTGCAGAAATTCCTTCCAGTAAAATGTTGTTATATCTAAATAGATGATAGTTTCTGGGGCATAATCAATTCTTTGTGGTGCCACCCATACTCCCTTGTTCTTTGCAAATTCAGATTGAGCATCAATACTACGTTGAGCACTAAAAGCAATAGCAACATCTATCTGATGATGTATGTCATCTTCATTCACTCTTAAAAAATTTCAAAGTATTGATGGTCACATCTAAGGGTCTCTAAAGTGTCGATGATGTTCTAATCGATAGCTTGATCTTGCTTTGTTAAGTTTATAACTCACAGTTAATACCTTTGTGAAAGGAATAAACGGAGTTATCCAAATAAATCGGTTGAGTGTGAACTTGTTAGTGACGCTCCAATTTTACCACAATGCTTTTGGTTGAGTGGAAATTCGATTGTTTTGCGAGTCCAGCCCACCATCCCATCATGAGGACAACCAATTGGCATTAATGGAGTGGAGTATGTCATCATTGGAAGAACCGATCAGGATCAATGGCAATGGTGACTGGTGGGGTTTTTTGTTGGGGTAGGGGGTCGGGGCCTATCACATTTGGGTGTGACCCAATATAGTTACAGCAGCTAGGCCCTTATTTCGTATTAAAGATGTTACATGAGAACAAAAATGTAACTTTTAGATCTGTGTTGCTCAGGAACCTAGTCATTTAGTAAATCTTCGATAAAAATGTTTACTTTATAAAAACAGAAGTTACAAAAGCAAGGTTACAGCAAATGTCGTATCACAAGAGCAATACTTGACCGTGAGTTCGCCACAGGTACGCTTTGATTGTATTTGAAATAACTTTTCAAATAAACATTAATGCAACAATAGATTCGAAAGACCTGATCTTTCCAATGATATTCTTTGCTTTTGCTTTGGTCTTTGCATCGGAAGATTCCATCATGTTCCTTAAGGAAGAAACAATTCCGTCAAAAGTTACCCAAACTGCCGTGATTGAGTCTGAGCATGCAACCCAGCATGTTACAGAGAGATATCTCAGCCAAGTGCGCTCTCTGTATCCTTATCTTTCACTACTTGCTAAAAGGCCATATGGCGCTTGGTACTTGAGGTAAAAAATACATAAATCATTTCCAGCGTTTCAAACATAGCTGCTATGACAGCGCTTGCTTCAGAACTTTGTTCCATAGTTGGGCTAATCCTATGTGCCAGACAAGGAAAGTATGGTATTTTCCTTTCTAGATACTTAGAAATCATTGCTTGGAATCCTTTAAAGTTTCCTGACATAGAAGCCATGTAATCTTAAGATTGAAACACAATTGACTCAATCTTCAATTCTTTGATGCGAAGTGACCTTAAAACGGCCTTTGCCTGTCCATCTCCTGTCTTGTTATGTATGTCGTGCATACCCACCAGTCATTCCTGTATCACACCTGACGAAGTGACATAAAGTAGAACTACCGAAAGTTCATCAAGGTGTGATGCATCGGGTGTAGTGTCAGCTGCAATTGAGACAAACTGTGCAGCTTCGACTTTTGACTTACTTTTCTTGTCTACATAGTCAGCAAATAGCTCCAAGAATTCATTCTGTGAGTTCCAGTTGAGGTGTGTTGCACGTTGTGAACATTTTACAGCCTCATCCAACCAACGCTTCAACACAGGAGAGAGTCGTGCAACTAAGAGATCTAGCTGATGGAAATTGCCATTTGCTTCTCTGCCTCTGATTCTATGCAAAGTGTTAACCATTTCTTACCCATGATCTTGTCTATGTTATGACACTTGTGTTGAAATGCAACCAATGCGTCAAGCCAAGCTTTATGACTTTTACTTGCAAAGTGATTGGCTATTTTTCCTTTCTTTGACATTCTTCTGCCCTTCATTTTATGCCACTGACGGACGCCTTCCATTGCCCAAGCAACATTACACTTTTTATGTTGAACTCCTGTTGGAAATAGCTGACAGATGAAACAGAAGGCAGCATCCTTGACAACAGAATATTCTAGACGGGGAAATTCAATAAACCACTCCGAAGAGCACCTGCATTGCTTTAAATGAGGAATTTCATTATTTCGCGGATACAACCCACGTCTGGGTTAAAATGGTCCTTAATTGATCAGGAAATCTCTGTCTGTCTGTGTTAATATTGAGTCTGTGGCCTGGATCTTTGCTGATGGGGATGGATTCTTTTACTTTTCAAGCAGCAGGTTTTGGATTATTCATTTGCAGCTGATTAAGGATTTTCTTTGCATCTATCAGTAGAGAGGATGAAGTTGCCTTTACCTTTTTAGTTGCACTGATCAACTCTTTCAGAAGAACATTTGGCTGAGGAGCATCTGTTGTAGAAGCTTTCTTGGCCATTCTCTCGCATATGGAAATATATTCACATAAAAAATTTAAATGCCCAATTCAGGAAATCCGAGAAATTTGAGTATCGTCTTCTTGTTCGACATCAAAATCTGAATCTCTATGAGTATCTTGTCCCCTGTTGTCATTCGTTAATTGGTCCTTCCTAGGAAATACTCCCACTATGTGCTTTAGTGCAATACAGCATCGTACCAGCAGAATTATGACCGATTTTGTGTGTGATAAACAGAAATGCTTTACGTACAGAAGCAGATCGGGACCAACTTTCTCGCTATCAAATTTCGACTGGACAGGGTGGGGAAATTATTGGAGGTGTGACACCTTAAGCACAACAGAACTTTTTTCAACTGTATAATTTTCGTGCTTAGAGCTTTAAGGGATCGTCTCATGTCCCACAAATTTATCTCTACTACACTCAAGCGAAATGTGAGCTTTAACGCTTGAACTAACATTTTCACAACATTAGCGAGCAGACATCCTCGCGCAAGGCGGATTATTATCTTGTTAGGGCACGAAAGCAAGGGAAAAATAGGAAGTAAAAAAATGGTCTTTAAGTAGGCAGAAATCCCAGAATTCGTAGGAGTAGACAGGGTTGTTTTGTGTAGTAAACAGAAATAAAGGTATGATTGAAGCTGAGGGATTCGAACCGGGCCTCTCGAAAACAAGTATGAAGTCTTTCCTATTGCACTTAACAACTCAGTAGGAAAGGACGAGAAACATTAATTCAACCTCAATCCTACATTTGTGTTATTTGGTGGCATCTTTTCTAGTAGACGCCCACAAGCGACATACGTTTCACGGCCAGTTCCGATATGTTTGATGCCATGCAGCTCACATTTTGACGAATCATACTCCATTATACATATCTTATGTCGCTCTCAAGGTTTCTCTTTCGGTTAAATGGGTCACCTCTGTGATAATATTACTTACTCTCGTTTTTCTGTCTTCAGCCTGTACTCTTTCCTGAAACCGTTTCTTCCAGTATGGCAAATTCAAAGCCAGAGCTTCTGGCAATATGACCAAAGTATCATAGTCGTCAAAGGTCCGTGTCTTTCGTTAATAGTCTGCCCGTTCCTACATCATCAAAAACATAGGTGTTTGTTGCTGTCCAGCTGATATGCAATATTTTACAGTTACACTACTTCTTGAAATTGTGGGTGCATTTGGAATTCGCACTTTTTTTGAGATTGGTTGTATAAGCCACTCGTCGTTGGTAATGTAGTTCTTTAGTGATGACTCCTTTAGTGACATCCATTCCCTATTAAGAGACCAACTTCAACATCGAAGACGTGGAATTTATCAAGAAGCTCCTACACCTCCCAAATGCACAGTGCTATCAAAGCCAAATTATCTGCATACTTGTGTTGGGATTGTCCTTTCACCAACTTTGAGATGTGCTTCTTAAATCCATCTCATCCATGGTGATCTCTACATAGAGGTTAAAGAGGTGTAAGCTAAGGTAACCCCCTTTTAGAAGCAAAAGAAGAGCTTTGACTAATTTCAGATGTTGGTTTTATACCTACAGTTGAGACTTTGTGGTATGGACGTCCTGCGGGTAGAGTAGGGTACTTCACTTCATGAGGGGAATTGTCTCTAGAAAATCATTAGAACACAAAATACGAAGATCTAGGACAGAGAGGTAATAAAATACAACATCCTTTATAATCGAAAGAGATCTAACACGAAATCTTTAAGATTAAACACAATTGCTACATAGATATAGACTTGTTCAAATGCACACTTCGATGTTGGAAAACAATAAAAAAACAAACTGAGAACCAGTTTATGAATCAATACAGATTTAAATGAGATCTCGTGAACAGCACTGTATCATCATACAAATTACTGACAGTATTTGATTTAAAAATACCTTAAACTTGTACTTCAGACAATTAAAAAATCGTAAAATCTCCTTGTAAATCCTTCTTAGAAGGCCATGATTGTCCCCAGAGCAAACAGTGAAAGAACACATAGTCAAGTCAATTCCCAAAAAACACAAACATTAACTTTTCAGAACGTAAGTTAAGATGATTATAACGATTGTAAATCCCTCTTAGAAGGCCATGATTGTTGTCTTAAGGCAATAGTAAACTAAAGCAACATTCACATTTTTCAATGAATTTTCCATCAACAATGATGGTAAACGAAAAAAGTGGAGGTATGAAGGGACGGGCAAACAAGGATAACAACCAGACAGTTGAAAGTGTGAGGTGTTCGTTATGAGCTAGTCGGTCTGCTGCACTTACGGTATAACCATTTCAAGTCATTCTCCTTAGATTGTTTTTTCTAATAAGCAAATGATTAGACAATATAAAGACGGGGTCTACTTATTGGCTTCAAACGGGCTTAAGGGCTTGAGGTCAATGTTTCTAAGGGCCTGTTTACATGAGGTGGGTTGGCTGAGCGAGATCTGCTTGTTCGTAATGATTCTATGCATATATTTTTGCGTTCATTTGAACCGTGGGCTAGCCCACTTAAGTGACATCCGTATCTGCGAGAAGCTTCGGTGTGATCCGCGTCAGGTGGGCTGACTCACTTAGGTCACAAAATAGAGAGATACGCAGAAGGTGAACTCGGTGTCGGCGCTTTTGATATGTCACTACCTAATTTTAACTAACATATTTCCCGTTAAAATTAGATCTTTAGAAAGCACATTTCTTATCATAAACCAGGCATAAATATCAAAATTATACCTTTTGCCTTTGCCTACATATGTTGACTTGTTATAGAAATTGTGTGTATCAATAAAGTGAACTGGGAGTGTTTTTTGGCGGGGGTGGGGGCTCGATTTCCGTTTGTATTCAAATTTCAAATATAAAATATCTGCTGGTCGTCAAATAGTATCCAAGCACGAGACCGCTAACTGCAAAAGACCTACTCCATCTCGGCGCCAAGGCATAGATAATCTCGTTTTCAAAACACAAAGAAGAGGCTATCCCACCTGAGTGGGACGAAACACCTTTCATGTAAAGGCAAGATAAATCGATCTCCCCAGAGTGAGCCAGCTCACTTAGGTGGACCAGTTCACCTCATGCAAACAAGTGCTAACTAATCTTTAATAATAGTGTTCACTATATTTTGATTACCATTGTTAATAACAAAGTTTTGTTCAGTTTAGGAAGGTTGGCTTTTCCTTCCACTTTTACAAAAGCGGTAACTGGATCCGAAAAATGGACTCCAGTGCACGAACAGCTCGCGTATAATCAAACAAATCTTCGAAGAAAAAAACATGTTTTTGAGTCGTTGTCCACAAGGCAAATCCCATGCTGACATTTGGAACATTTGGTCCAAGATCATCTGTGGTCTTGATGATGTTGACAACATCTAGAACAAAGTACTGGTAATTTTAGGACTGTGTTCAATCTGGAAGTAAATAATAAAGGCTAAAGAACCTAACAAAGATTTGTAATGTCACTAGAAGTGTAAATTAAACATATTGTTTGTGTTGAGGCAAAACCTTGGTCTGAACGTTTGTTGCTGTTTTGTAGATGTGCAAGTTTGATCTGCTCTTTATACGTTTGTAACTTAAATATCGGACATAAAACAAGTTTGGAACAAAGAGAGGACCGATGAAATTATCAGTTAGCAACACTTGTGACATAGTAATTTTTGAACTAAAAGTCTATGTCAACATTTGATTTTAAGATTACCCGAGGAAAGAATTGTGACCTTATATCGACAAAATATAAAAACGATAGAACAGAGCTGTTGTTTTTTCCGACAACAAGAGTGTCTTTTTCACAGTGAATGGTCAACTGCCTCAAGTCAGTCAATAACAAAATTGAAAGCAGCCATTGATATATATTTCAATCTGTTTATTTCGTTCTTTTCTGTTCAGTATTAAATGATTTTTAGCTCTAATAAGATGAGCCCTCTTCTTTTAGTTACCAGCTGCAAAGACTTTTCGACACTTCACATTGCATTGACTGCTCTATCTCTCTTTTTTCCTTGAAGTCTTATCCTGCTCTGTTAGCCACATTAGTCTTTTGAGTATTTTAAAGAGGGTATCATATAGTGTTATTATCTAGTCTCTAAAAAGCTCTGCAGTGCTGGCCAGCATGTCTGATTACTACAAGATATACTACATGAACAATCTTTATGTGGTACAAAACTTGAAAATCGCCTTGAAAATTTGCTAAATTGCGCTAAAATAATACGTAAAAGCTTTTTTCGTCTGACACTCTTCAGAGTATGAAACGTCAGAAAGGAAAGTATATGTATATGGCAACCTATTT
>JANTCA010051673.1:0-17912 GCA_024741275.1 Chironex yamaguchii
TGAGACTTGAAATTGTATTTTAATGTCATAAAGAAATAAATTGAGTTTACACATTATTATTATTATTATTACTACTATGCGTTTAGCCAGCCAATCAACCATTGGTACATCCATCAACCCATCATACACATGCACACTATCAGTGTGGATATTTGATCAAGATAAACTTGGGTTACGGTTGGGATCTCTTTGGAGCACGTGACTATTCCTGAAGAACAGATCCTTAAGTTTCCATCGTCGACGGTCACAGACCAACCTACTTCACCTTAGGTTTTGTTTATGGAAAGGATATAATGTTTTATTCATCGTCATCTTGTCGCGATCACATATTCTCAATTGCTAAGAACAAAGGTCAAAGGGAATTTCAACCATAACATCTTATCGGTTTCAAAAATGGTTACATTAGATTGCAGAATATTTGAAACTCAAATGCACTATTACTTAGAGGGGCTAATATTTACACAAAGTTTCATATTTAGTGGACGACCTGGAACTCTGTTCCATAACAATGGCGGGAAAACTGTAATTTGAGACTGTTCGCCATTAAATCATTCGCCAAATGTCAAGTGATTTTCATCCTGTTCATAAAGGACACGTGAAAAAACACGGGTTCCTTATCACCAACAACTTTATCGTTAATCTCTTCAAGATAACATTTCTAGTTATTCTACTTCATGACTAGAAACGTGTAGGTCGAAATTTCCCCGATGATCATTCAAATTTCGAAGAAGGCGGCACACAAAGTATGTCATCTGACCTGACTTGGTCTCCCAGTTTGCTTTCGGTATATTTTCTAAGCACACGAAATTACTATGTCAATGGCAGTACGCTCGCGTATGTTCATTCTGCTGATGTCTAGACTAAGGCAAAGTGGATCGAAACTTCACAAATACATCGTTTTCGGTCACGTTAGACCCTTTATTATCTCGTTGAAAAATATGCTATTTCTAAATCGCCTTAAAAATTTGCGACATTGCGCTAAAAACATACTTAAAAGCTTTTTTTCGTCTGACACTCTTCAGAGTATGAAACGTCAGAAAGGAAAGTATATGTATATGTCAACCTATTTATACGAAACACGTAGCAAAACTAGCCAATCCTAGACAAGAAAGGAAACAACGAAAGAGAAAATGAAGAAACGAAACATTATTGGAAGAGTCCAAGTGAAAAAACGTAAAAACGAAAAAAGCTTTTAAATATGTTTTTAGCGCAATGTCGCAAATTTTCAAGGCGATTTTCAAGTTTTGTACCACAAAAAGATTGTTCGAATATACTATTTCTATTGAAAGAGCATTATACAAAGAAATAAAAAACACGAAAAACATACGCTATGGGAGTTGGTGAAGGACACAAAATTGATTAATGTAGAAAAAAGTAGTACCTATTCCTCATTCTGTCGCATGATCAAGGCCTTGTAAGTCGAACATTCGCGGTTGGATCGTCATCTTCTTCAAATGGGCGGTAGCCCCACGTCACTACAATTTTGTAAATAAGAGACTAGTTAAACAGTAATAGTGGAACAACAATGTCTTTTTGCCTACAAAAGCTTGGTTAATGCAAACTACCTACACTAAGATGGAACATGGACCTAGCAACAACTGCAAAAGTTCATCACTACACCCAGCAGCACACGATGAGCTATTCCGTAAATGCTGTCCTATAGCACTGTCATATTGCTTCAGTTAGGGGCAGAAATCATAATCTTATTGGTCAATTTCGATCCACACTTACAGTACAAGCTAAGCACTATTGTCCGCTACTAACTTTAACTGTGACGAATCTATGTGATCAATGTCAGTCCAAAGACTTTTTAGATAATCTTATTACTTAACAAGAACATCTTAACAAGAAATTTTAAGTTTTGTAAAATGAGGAAAGTATGTCTATACAGTTAAACAGTTTAGAATACATAAATATGCTTTCAAATGTAATATAAATTATCAACTCCCTGGAAAACATTGGAACTTTACTTTTTAGCGCAGTGAGCATATATCGATAAAACAATGTTTAAGAACTTGCTTTTCTTTGAACTTGTGCGTTTTAACAGGTCATTATGGACTCGTGGAAATATTGCTTCTAGCGGAAGTTTTCATCTCTGATATGTGGGTACCTTGTTTACAAAATGCTATGCTCGTTGTACATAGACGAAGAGGTTATATGTAAGCCACAGATTCGACTGAAGCAAAAGAATACGAGTAGAATGCGGTTGGAACAATAGACTCTTGCAACCAGCTGTGTGTGTATGTGTCTATCGCACTGTTATTCCCGACTCACACATTTCTACAACAATCTACAGAATACAGAGTTCTGGGGATCCTTTACGCACATTGTCGCCTAGAAAGTGGACTGGTTGTGTCTGCTGTGTAACCCGTGCACAGTAACAGTAAAACGATGACGATAGTTTTCTTTAGTAAATTTCGACTGTCACTATTTAAAACTTATTTTAATTGATACAAATTTGGCAACGAAAGATGCCACATGCTCAGTTCAATTTGCCTTTGGCAGTGTTTCGAAAAGTGCGCACTATTTGTATTAAGGTGTGCGCTAAATCAAGAAAATACGGTATTATATTCCCTGCTTAATCTTCCGCCGACCAGTTGTTGATAAAACCTATTTTTCCTATGATGGCGATTAACTCTTCGCTCTCCTTTTCAGTAACGAAGTGTCGTGAATAAAGCGTACAAGACATGAAACGTAGAGGTCGTAACTTTTCAGTCCTTATAGACAAAAAAAGGTCCATCTCCGAGTTTCCGCATTCACGTTTAATCTTGAGAGAGAAGGGCGTCTTTATTTACCCATCCTAAGCACATATGTTTGTATCTTCAATCCCAACCTATGATAAAGGGATACAGAAATGTAATGCTGCAGGGCTTGTATATGACTAATAATACAATAAATTTGAAGAAAAGAATAATCCATGTCCGAAGTTTTAACGTACAGGAACTTAGTCATGCAACAGAATGACAAGTAGATAGTATATAGGAAATGTCTATATAGAAATATATAGGTAAGGAGGACTGGGACCAACTAAACTAGCATAATGAGAAACATATGCGCTAAATTGAGATAATACGGTATTACATCTTATGGTTCAATCCCCAGCGAACCAGTTGCAAATAGAACTTTCCTCTGATTTTGATTATCTCTGTTATATACTTTCTACTCCTCAATCTATTGCCTAACTAAGACCTTGTAGATCGAAAATTCGTGATTAGATCGTTGTCTTCTTAAAAGGTTGGTATTTCTATGTGTTAAGAGTGCACACAAGCCAAATATTCAGCTGACGTAGTTTTCCTTTCAGGAGTTTAAATCGCGATCTTCAGTAATTGCCTAAGCGTGCAAACGTAATCCAAATTCTTTATAATTATAACGTGTAATGTAAAGTAAATGGAAATGCTTTGACGATGTCATCATACTTTTAAACAAATTGTGCTAAACACAAGGAAAATTTGATCTCTTTACAACAAAAATGACTCTAAAAACAGAGGAAAAACTAATAACGATTTCCGCTCATTTCAGAATGTTTATAGTCTTTGTAAAGAGTTCAAAAGACATTGTATGTCAGGTATAGAATCAGCATATTGAACTCGTAGCTAAAGAAGTCATTAGGGCGTAAAACCTTCAGCTTCCTGTACGTGACTAAAGATTACTTGAGACAAAACAATTCATGTGATTATCAGAGACAAAATTGTACAAGATTGGGCGCGGATATACGTGCCTAGCGTTATTAAGAAAAAACCAAGAGAATATGAAAGGATTACAGCTCTCATTTTCCCAAAGTTTTGTAAAATTTTGTAGTTAGCCTGGTTCGTCTAAAAATTAAACTAATTTGGTACTGTACCTTGTTATTGTTTACTATGTTGCACGGGCGACGGAGCCGGGGGGGGACTGAGGGTCTCTGCCCCTCCACTTTTCTTCACTGGCTTGGTTGACGTATAATTGCTGTTGTCGTTGTTGGTTATCGCTTGTAATTGCATTCAATGTGCTTTAGAGTAAGTAGCTAGTCTTGTTTTGGATTTGATTGAAACAAGTCGTTCTGAATTAGCCGTGTTTTAATAATAAAGATTCATACATTTTTCGTACAGATAGTGTACTATATGTCTTTAGCAAGTCAGTTTTCCTCTGTGTCTTTACAAGAACATTTTCTTCTTTTTTTCACAAAAATTGAAGGAGCCTCAGCTGCAGTCCTAAGTAGCTTCAGACTTTTAGATTTGTTTCGCCGCCTGTGTGTTGCAAGCTGGAAGTCATTGCAGCTTTCAAATCTTGATGGGACTATTCTTTTAAATAATAAAAGTGAACGCCAACAGACATGCGCAACACGAGAGTGGACAATCAAGGTTACATGACCAATAGAGAAGCGTATCAGACGAAAAGAGCTTTTAAGTATGTTTTCAGAGCAATGTCACAAATTTTCAAGGCGACTAATAGTCTTTCGACCTTTGCTGTTGAGCTGTTTAACTCAGTAGGAACGGCGTCAAATTTGCAGTCGTGAAATCCACGTTCAAAGTTTAGGGGATTGTAATCATACCTTCACCTCTATTCATCATACTTTTAACTCTATTCATCATATTTTTACCTCTATTCATCATACTTTACCTCTATTCATCATACTTTTACCTCTATTCATCATACAAGACCACTTATGTCCGCAACTAGTGCAATGGAGAGCAAGTGGACACCTTGTAGACACATATCACCTGCCGCATGTAAGTATATACGCCAATGGATAGTCATCAAAAACAATCTTTTTGTTGTACAAAACTTAAAATCGCCTTGAAAATTTGCACATTGAACATTGGCAATTGAACATTGCGCTGAAAACTGGATATGATTGGCTAGTTTCGATACATGTTTCATATTAAAACGCTTTCCTTTCTGACGATTCATACTCTGAAGAGTGTCAGACTAAAAAAGCTTTTGAGTATGTTTTCAGAGCAATGTCACAAATTTTCAAGGCGATTTTCGTCAAAGAATGTAAGAAGATAAAGTCTGAGTGACCAACAGTCTTACCGACTTTTCCCATTGAGCTATTTATCATTTGGTGAATAATTTGTCAACCCTGGCAAGATTTTCAAGGTCTTCATTCAGTTAAGCATAAAACATTCTATAGTAACTTGACAAAAATTGTGAGAAAGTTCTCTTGTAATGACAGGCACAAACAATCATACACTGTGGTTATCCTTAGACAAAAATACACCATTAGTTTAGTCACAGTTAGGTTATAAGGTCCCGGGCTTTTCATCCAGAAAAATGACCTTGCAAAGACCATTGTTGTGCCTGTGGACAAACAACAGAGGTAGCCCGCATCAATGAGATCAGTATGGTAATAAATGTTTCAGAAAAGTCAAAGTTTCATCCAAGACACGATGTTTTTAGGTGAGGAAGCTGATGTTTACGTTAAATTTATTTAATTGCCACAACATTCTCAAAATAGTCCTTAATATGATTTGTCGAAGAATTTCAGTTGTTTAAGCTGATATCGTTAAATACCTCCTTTCATACTATACAAATTATATGAAGTGACATTCTGGCTCGAAATTCTCCATTTTGACATTGGAAATAAGCAGGGGCGTTTCACAATAACACACTACAAGTATATCATTATGCAAAAATAAGACTTGAATAGCTTAACTGTTGTCCTCCACGCTATCTTCAAAGCCGACTTTTCCACCAGCTTTAAATCTATTTAATGCAATTTACTCTAAACGTAGGTTTGCTAGCTGAGGAGTGTTAGGAGATGTACAGTAGTGTACAGCTAATCACGGTGCTTTAATGAAACTGCTTCTGAACTAAGGATGTATGCAGCATAAAACTGGGCGAAGTTTCTCACCCAAGAATATCGCGTATGATTTAACTTTGTAGACTATTTGCAAATCCTTTGGTGCCCTTTACAGATACATTTTCTAGCACGGCCGCAATGGAGCTACATTTCGTGCACGTTATATGTTTTATACTAATCGTTACGGACAAAGTTGGGAGAAAAGGTTTCGTGTCACATGGGTAAGGCCCTGTAGGTAAAAAAGTCGTAGATTAATTTTTTTCTTTTCGAAAGGGCTGTAAAGTGGAAAATTCTTTTATCTTATTGCTTATATACTAGCCAAAAGATGCTATGTTATTGTTAAAAAGGTTTTACTTTGTGTCGTGTCAAATCTACAGCACTATTTTTTTGTAAAACGGGAAGCATTCTGTAGTAATCGCCAGAATATCTGGGTTACTTTCATGACTTCAAAATTTCACCTTTGTCCTATTCGTTCTTAAATCATTTTTGTGAAAAAGTGAACTATCTACCACAAACACTAATAACTTTTTTCATAAAACTTTGCTAGTAGATAAACAAAAATCTTCACTTGGCAACAACCGGAGCGCTTCACTTCCATGTTAATGGTCGCCATTACTATTGATAGGTTGTCCTTTGGGAGCCTTTATATATATTGTCTTGTTATATGCTTACTTAGTGTTTTCACAAAAAAATTATAAAAGATTCACGAAAATGTAGAGCAGTGAGGCTAGTGTACAAGTAATAAAATGTAACTTTGCCACCCTTTTGAAGAAGAGAGCGGTTCAACAGCGAATTTTCGAAATACAAGGCGTCAGATATTGTTTTTATATTAATATTGCAATTAATACACCAGGTGGAAACGTCATTTACCAGTAAATATAAAAACTAGGCTTATAATAGTCAGAAAAAGAAACATGACTTATGAGAATCATTAGTCTGGCTGTTATTTTCAATACTAAATGTCAAAGTTTTTGACGAAATACCATAAAGTGAGGTTGACAAGTTCTTTTCATGTTTCTTTATCCAAAATCATCTGGCTCGTTTTTCTTACATTCATAGTAGGCGTCAGTTTGGTAGTCTTGAGATCTGCTTCCAAACTTCGGTGGAACAATCATAATTTTGCTTTTGGTCATTACAAGAGACCACCCTGTCGCCTTCTTTCTTCTTTTTTCACTCATTATTCTTATCAAGTCAGCGTTTTGTACTTCCAATGTGGATATTTTTGTCAGCTAATCAACTGTGTTATTGTCCCGTCTGGTGCCATTATCAGATTTTTAATCAAAGAGCTGTATTTGTTTTAATAGTTCCATACAATAGTATACTGGCTCTTGATGAAATTGGAAGTGAAATTAGGAACATCCATCATTAAACTAGAATGGCATTACTACAAAGTTGACGTCTATCCACCTGGCATCAACATCAATGGTGGTAGGATTAGGCATTCAAACCTGATAATCATGTGCTATCGTTTCCATAGTAGTGGAAAGGTGACCTTGCGTGAGAGAAAGAAATTCAGTTATGATTCTGACTACCGAAAGTTTAACCATGGGTCTTGCTTCTGCAAATCTGACGCCAAATTAGATGAGTGGACGATCGTGGTTGTATGACGTATAGTCTTCGACCGTATTTATTGAGCTGTTTAGCTTAGTAGGAAAGGCGTTAAATTTGAAGCTACGAGACACGGGCTCGATGCTCCAGTAGATACAATTATAACTATACTTCTGATAATCGTTTCTCTGCGGCGATGCGTACACGTTTAGAAGTGACATGCTTAAGTATCTACACAACCTACGTCATTTTAAAATGCAATGTCGTCCGTCAAAAGAGACCACTATTCTACACTTCAGAGAAATTTATCACCCACGGACTTAACTTACGCTGTGACTTCCGTGAGCACCTATATCCACTCGTTTTTATATTTTCTGGTCCATCTATGTTCTTCATTCTTATGTATACTTTTCTTTATCTTAATATTTCCCTTTCTCTATGCTTTTCTGTCCATCTATTATTGTCTTTCGTCTCTGTTCTGATTGGCTCTTTGGATGTTAGGAACAGAAATTAAGGCATAAATATGTCTGCCGCGGCGTCGAATCATGGTCTCACGACTGCGAATCTGACGTCTTTCCTACTGAGCTAAAAAACGTAACAGGAAAGGTCGAACAACCATGAAACCCGATCGTCTTCTCCTGCTATAGGGTGTCTGTCTATTGGCGCATGCATTGTACAAGCGGCATGTGTTTTGTACCTATAAGGCATCCATTTATCACCATTTGCGTCAATTCCATATAGAAGTCGACAGGGTGGTCTTATCTTACGTTAAGAACAGAAATTAAAGTATGATAATTGATCTATATATGCTATATATGATCTATATAGCTTGGCCCCAGTCTTCTTTGCATATGCAAATACAGTCAAACCTCGGAACAACGTCCTCCTTTACAACCTTTACGTCCTAGCAACGTTTAAATTCTTAGGTCCCGATTATAGCTAATACATGATTTGATTGAAGAATATTGTTTACAACGTCAACCTTTATATCGTTACTTTTCATACAACATTCAGATGTTACTCAACTATATCAAACGGCCTTTGATGCAACATATAGCTGGCTCCCTTGTCGTATGAAGAAAACTCAACAGCAGAATCACTGCGGCAGTTGCCGTGGTAGTCAACTGTTGTATCTTCTGAGTAATAGTACTGTGTAACTGTCTACCGACAGGCGACAAAAATGACTGAATTAGTGACTTTCAGCCCAATTAAGATACCAAGTTACTAAATTAGTCATATTTAGACATACTGTCAGCAATTTAAGAGGTATCATAACAGCTTGGTTTCTAAATTTTGTTCTGTGTTAACTGTTTTTATTTATTGGTTACAACATACAATGGCCGTAACGTACAAATTCTCAATTCCCCAAATATATACGTTGAACCGAGGTTTAACTGTATATTACCTATGTACTATCTAAATCTCATTGTGTCGCACGTCTAAGGTGTCAATTACTTACTAATCTGGTGTACAATGGAAAGTAATCGAAGGCTGTAATGCGTTAGTTTCTTTGATTTACATGTGACTTGTCAACGTTAAATAGAAGTTGCAATCACGCTACCATTTTGGAAGTGTCAAGGGATCCATCACAACGTTTTTTGACCTACAAGGTCTTCTTAGTAATGCAGCAAATGATCCATCCTTCAGTGTTTGTTCATCATTTACAAATTCAAGCACCAGCTGATGGAGGGGAATATGTTAAACAAAGTTAATGATTTTTACAGGACGTTTGAGCTGGAGCAACAATTTACGCCAAAATACATTATTTAGAACCGGTGAAGACATAGCGCGAGAAAAAAATAGATAACAGTGAGTTGACAGATCTGACCAACCATAATTTTAAAGATCATTGAAGCTCATTAGAAATATTTTGACACCTTTGCTTGTGATAATGCTGAGATGTTGTCAAGTTTGACGAATGTTCAAAAGAAAGAATTGGTGGTAATGGTTGCTCTGAGACACTTTAACGACACTAAATATGTGATAAAAGCCCATCCTAAGTCGTCAAATGGCACTATGATACTATAAATGGCAGTAACATACAGTGTTGTGACGTTCGGCTTATTCTCCCTGCTGCGAAGGCGGTTTCTAACTATTTGATATTATTTTTATAAAGTCAAAGCTAGTAAGGAAATCCCTGCAAGCAAACTGTTTACCATGACGCCCATTAGTACAGCTCTTTTAAGGAAACTATATCTTCATAAAACCCTCGACAAAATCGTCCTGGGGAAAACCCCAGTTACCATGACATCTGTTAGTACACCTCATTTAAACATTGAGAAAACTGGAGAGTTTCCTGACTCCATTAACTTGGCGGAGGTTTGCGCTCTCTAGTGCATCTAGTTCAAAATAACTTTGCACCCAGGGATACAATATTTTCTCAATTTAGTGTCCTATGCCAGGGACGGATCTAGACCTTTGCCACATTTGCATTGGCGAAGGTCAATTTATAGCTTTGCTTTAAATCTTTTTTATCTGAAGTCTCTTGTTTTATAAGTCACCTTACTGTATTTATTTGCCTACTTTGATACAATTTAAAGATTATTTCAATAACAGACTTTCAGACTTGTCACTTAATTTACTGCTTATTAGAGCAACCACCTTCTTCAAGGAACAGTGACTAATACATCTGATAGTTTTATCTGAGTCAGGTCGACCATGCCCATCTTCCAAGTATACACCACATGCTACTGTGAGGCATAGGTATAGGCGTGGCATAATGGGCGTGGCAAAGTGGGCATGGGTCTGAAAATTTGAATTTTGCAAATGTCAGATTTTGCGATGGATCCGCCGCTGCTTTTTGGTTTTTAACCTAAAAGCACCCATAGCTACAGATTCTCTCAAATTGGGGTACAACACCGCGACAGAAGAGATGATGTCAACCACAAAGTCTATAACTGCCAGCGAGTTCTATAACTGCCTTTTTCAGAAAATGCACAGGAAGTCGATAACATTTGATCATTCAGAATTGAAGAAAAACAAGAAATGTAATTGTTTGGCAGCAAATATTTTAAAGTCTCTACCATTCCAAGATAATACCTGTTTTTCGTGATTTATCCCGTGGGTTTTCCCTACATCCTAGAAACTTCAGAAAATACACAAAGTAGTTGTAAATCCCTACGTCTGGAAATACTGGCAACGTACGTGGAATGGAGTGTGGGAGTTCTTCATGGCATCAGCTTTAGTGATAAATCCTTGAACTACTTTCATCAATCTTGCTGCGTTAGTGTAACATGAGTCTTGGAAAAATAGAAACAAAAAACAATAACAAAGGCGAGAATAGATTTATGGACAGAGACAGAAAAGAAGGAAAAACTAGGGTAAAGACAATATACATATGGATAGAGAAAGTTGAAATCATTATCGTTATCTTCTTTGCTACGACTTCGTAAATCTCGCAGTACGATCAAGGAATGTGATTCTGCTATAGGACAGGATCTTCTAAATAGTCCATCCTGCACCGAGCCGTGCAGTGAGGACCTGTTTTCGCTGATTGCTAAAACAAGGTCGAAATTTCATCTTGGTATTTTGGAGGCCCTTTACATTCGGGAGCGTAAGCCTAGCCTGTGTCGACAGAAGGAATTTGTGGATCCCCTCTTTTTGTTCCACTAGTTTAATTTGGCGGTTATCTTATCATCTGACCCTTTTTCTTTTTCTTGTTCTTTCATTCCTTTGTCTTTGTCTTTTCTCGCCCAATACTTGGTTCGTTGCTTTCTTATTGGTCAATTTTCGATCGTACCTTACACTACAAATTCTGCTATGTTTTCTACATTGTTACTATATTCTGACAAATCTCTGTGATCAGTGTCAGACGAAAAGCTTTATAGTTGTCAGCTTTTACTGAAGACAGTCTTCTTTAATAGTGAGGTAAAGTTACATACATTACTCTACTATATAAATATGCATGTCTATGCGTGGAGGACTTGGAACAAACTAAGATAGAGAGAAGCGGGTACGAAGGACAGTAACGAAAGTAAGAGTACATGGACAGAAAAAATTATTATAATGGCGAAATAAGAAACTTGTAGGGTGTAGGAAAGCGTACACAAGTAAACAAAGATATAAAATACGTCGAGACCCTGTGAACATCTTTGGATTGCAGTACAGGAGCTCCAATTGCAAGGAAGTTATGATAACGACCATCAGAGCGCCAGACTTGTGTCTCGCGTCTGCAAATCAGTCGCCTTTCCTACTGACCTAATCAGGCGTCAGATGTGGAGATGTGAGACTCTACTCTAGCGCTCTGGTAGTCATAATCATAAATTGACTGCTATTTTCTCGTGGGCACAGTACCATAGGAATGCAGTGAGCTAAGGGAAGATTCGCCCATGTTCCATACTCACTGGCGGATGAGAGACTATAGACTCCACACAGGATGGTCTATGAGATTTGCACAGAAATGCAGTCAAGAATAGCTGAAAGACTTGATTACTAAATCGCTTCTACAGCCTCCGAACACGTCTGTTCTGTGTACGTCATTCCCGAACACCCCACGTTTTTGTGCTCAGATCATCATCCTTCTTTACATATTTACAAGATTGACTAGAGATTAGTCATAAATTAGTTTACTTTAATTAAAGGAGGATTTTACTGGATAATATTTGGTCTATGTTGATCCAATAGAATAATGTGTTAGATTCAGAGTATTTCTTAAGGATTTCTCAGGAGGACTGATCTGACAAATGTCCCACCAGTTAATACGTTAAATATACACTGCGTAGATTCCATTATTTCTCACTGAGAATAACAATTTCCTTCAAGACAACTGTTATAATCATTTTGCCGTTACTACGCACGTGGTACACAGCGGGGACAACCCGTACTGTGGTACAACCAGTCTATTTTCTAGCCGTCAGTGTCCATGTATCATCTCTAGAACGCTGTTCTATAGAGTATTGTAGAGACGGGTAAATCGGAAACACCTGTACTCAAGACACATGCGCACACAGTAAGCTGCAGGAATCAAAAGTTTTAACCGCATATTCCTTGTAGTCATTGGCTTTCAACACATTCACATGAGTGCATCTCCTCGCACCTTATATCATAAATAAGTGTATAGTGCGAAAATATTATATCCCTGGGTGCAAAGTTATTTTGCACTAGAGAGCGCCAAGTTAATGGGGTCAGGTGGACTTTCCAGTTTTGTGAATGTTTAAATGAGGTGTACTAACAGGTGTCATGGTAACTGGGATTTCCCAACGACTATTTCCTCAGGGGTTTCATGCAGATATATTTTCCCTAAAAGAGCTGTACTAATTGTACTAATGGGCGTCATGGTAAACAGTTTCCGTGCAAGGATTTCCTTACAAGCTCTGGCTTTATAAAAATATAATTAGCAAAACTTTGAAAATGATCGAGAAATTGATGCTGATCATCACAAGAAATGAAGCAGCTCAAGCCAGTAAAAGTACCAACACCCAGTAAAAATTTCAGCATGATATGTTCGGACCTTTTTTGAGTTATTTTGCATTAGTTCCATGAAGGTATCATTATCAAAAAGTTCTTCCTTGCAAGCAATACACACCCACGACAAAAATTTGCAAGACTCTTATCGTAACCTTTTGTGTACAGTTGTTAACAGACCAAAAACAAACTAACTAACAAAGAAACAAACTGTTACCTTCTCAGGCGCATTTGCAGTTCCATTGATACATCAACAGCCGTGATAATCTACAATGCTATGATTATGCCCCTTTTCACGTACTGTGGATCAGTTGGGCTTGGATGGCCAGACTTCAAATTAAAGCAGTTGCATAGTATTGAGAAACAAAGCATAAACATTATCAAATCAAAATGTCCCCCAAACGCAGAATTGAGAGTACCGAGCATGGAGGATAAAATGAAGAAAAGCGTATACAAATTTGTTTTTGACTGCCTACAGAAGAATGTATGTGAAACATTTAAGGATTATTTTGAAAAGGCAAAACATGAAAAATGTACCAGAAATAATAATCGTACTATCAAACTGCCACTCATGAAAATGAAAACTGGACAAAAATGTGTTGCTTTTGCTGGTGGGAGAATATTTAACGAATTGCCGCTTGAGGCAAGGAAAATTTTTACTTCGTTTTAAAAGGAACATTTCTCTTGAAGAAACTAGCTTTACATATTTTTGATTAAAAAAACATAATGTACCTATAAGTTTCTTTACCTTTACTTTCATGACAGGACCCTTCATGAAGCTGATTCTCATAAAATGTCTATACAAAGCAGCAGAATATAGGAACGTACTTTTCAAAGACTACGATGAATGGGATCCCTGCATTGATGTTTACAGTCGCCGTGGTGGCTTGGCCAATGTTCTCTTAATCTCAACCCCTGAAAATCTTTGTGGACACGGCTACTGCCGATAGACAGGCTTTGATATTGAGTAAGTAAATACGTACAAAGGTACATCATCGAAGAAGGCAAGATACAAATATACCAACTCGCTTATTCCTCGCCTCCGGGTGAGACTCCAACTTCAAGCAAGCAGTCTCTGTCCTTCGTCATGTTCTATCGAATAACTCAGGCCTTGTTGGTCAAAAATTCTCTTCTTCAAACAGTAGTGGAATACCATATTCTATATTTCTTTAGTTATATACTAGTCTCGCATATTATTATGCTTCATCATGTTGTTTATCAGGTCAGGCTTTACTCGCTACTGGTACCGTGCAAGCCAGTACTAGCAGTATCATGGCCGAGTACATGGCAACTAAACCGGCTCCCCAAATTCAACCTGACTGGTTCTAGTTTGTGAGGAGGGTGTGTAGGCACCTAACAGGATTAAAAACAAGACTTGTTAAGGGCGGAGTAGCTCCTAGGTACGCGAAATGGCTCCCATGCCCTGGTGAGGAGACAGGCGCTGCTTGAGTTACACACCCACTGAGACACTTGTATGGACTCACAAAATCAGAAAATTAGCAAACTGGACTGACCAAGGCCGTGTTTACAACGATGCTTCCTTCAGTGCAGCACTACATGTTGGGGTAGAAAAATTGGCTACCGTTGTACAATCTCTGAAGACTGCTAAGAAAACGTTCATAGTTGGTACCTGGAATGTAAGATGTTCTGTGGGGAAAGTAGAAGAATTGAAGTATTGGCTAGGAACGTATATACAGAACATGATTGGACTCGCTGAAATGCGTTCACAAAAACAGGTTAAACCTTGACCAATTGGGACCATAAAATATTCTGTTCTGAGGAGGACCAAAAGCATAAGAAAGGTGTTGGCATTAACTCAATATTTACATAGCACTCTATTCCTGTTCTATTCTATTTTAAAGAAGGAGCTCTGGATTCGGAAGTGTCATATAATAGCTCAAAATGAAGTAGAAGAAGTCACTAAAATAACATCAGATAATACAAATAAGATTTCTTACTTCAACAATGGTAAAAAGCACCAGACTCTCTCTACTTATGACCGCACACTACATGTAAAGCACGGATTTCATAGCAAGTTGAAGCGAGACGACAGAGAACACACTATTAACAGCCCGGTTATTTAAATGAGGTTAAGTGCATCCCTAAATACCCAAACCAAAATCTGTGCGGATTAACTGTTAAACTGACAAACTAAAGAAAGAAAGTGTTTGGAGTGAGTTTGCCGCGAAGATTGCAGGTAAACTTGCACCATTTCTTCAACTAGAGGAAGCGAGTGTTCAGGAACTGACTTAAAAATTTGCACAAGAAGTCGACAATTGTGATGATACTGTACGTTGGAAGGCTCCAAAGAAGAAGCAAGGTTGGATGAAGAACGACACTTAAATGGAATGTAACAAGAAACGAAGTCCAAAAGTCAAGAAAAATGACAGTGAAATAAACTATGAAAGATACCAGTGTGCAAACATAGAAGGAAGGAAACATATCAGAAAGGTCAAAGAAATGTGTTAACCTGTAAGAATATTTTAACAACATCTGTGTATAGAATTGTTAAGGATGTATTGAATGGGAGAGAGTAAAATACTGCTGCTTAGCATAAGAATGAAAATATGATCACTAATTGTGAGAAAATCAAGATGGACCGAGTATAGGAAAGAGATGTACAACTAACCAAGTTAGATATACCCAGAAGTTTTGAACGTATGGGAACAAAGAGGGCCAGGAACAAACAACCAAAAGAAAAGGAGATTAACAAACTGAAGAGTGAGATAGAAGAAGCTTTAAATTACCTGAAAAATAGTAAAGAGGTAGGAGTTGACAATGTAACATCAGAATTGCTCAAGAATGGCGGAGAAAAAAGTGGCAAATCTCCTACACAAAGTCTGTAATGTGAGAAACAGGCAAATGGCCAACATTAAGGGACACTAACGGTTGCATTTCGGATGAAAGGGAACCTGTGAAAGTGTGATAATTACAGAACTATAAGACTTAAAAGTCACCCTAGCAAGATCATACTGAGAGTCACAAGTAACAGACTGAAGTCTTTTGAAAATCAAATAATCACAGAAGAGCAAGTTGGGTCTAGTGAGGGCCGAACTACTGTTGAGAAGATAATGAACGTGAGAATTTTTGTCTGAGAAGTTCAGAGATCATCATCTAGAATTGCACCCTAATATCATTGACTTTAAAAAGACTTTCCATAAGTACACTGTACTACACTGTATCATATTAAACTAAGCTATATATACTGTATTATACTATACAAAGCTATACCACACCATACCATACTTCAGTAAGCTATACTACACTATGTAGTTAGTAAAGTAAGCACTTACATAATAAGGTAGGCAAGTAAGAAGTGTCTCGACGTCACCTATTTTAACGTGCTTGTGCTACTGCAAAGTCTCTTAAAAATCTTTAAAATTAGACATATTTTTCCGGGATGTAGATGACTTTAAAAGGGACAGCAATGTCGAGTAGTTTTGTATTAAAAAAGTCAAAGCATTAAGCTCAGACGATGATTGTATTGTAGTGAGTCAAAGGCTGCAAAAACGTTGATTTAAAGCTAAACTGACAAGAACTAGAAACATGCTCTGCAAAATCATAACTTTGTTCTTAATCCAGTTCTTCTCATGTTTTTTGCATGAGAAATTGGCTTACACGGGGTATAAGTTTTGCACAGGCAAGGTATCCAGTCTTTTTGTGGTACAAAACAAGAGCGATTTGCAAGGTATCCAGTTAGGGAAGGTTGTTCCAGCTTCAGATAAATTGATAAGCGTATACTCTCAACAATAGTGTGTTTAGTGGACTTCCACATGGCCAAAATTGGATCAAGAGCTAAGCCTATCGAGAGAAAACCAATTACTGAAATGGATATTCAGGACTGAAAGATGAAGAAATTTTTCTAGCATTCGTAACAGGCTGCTTAGTTTTAGGAAAACAGAGTAAAGTTTCCAATCCGGTAACAATGTTTTGCAGCTCAGGTTGTTTAAAACTATGCTTACGCCTGTTCTTAGACACACGAATATTCTATCAAATTAGCATTTGGATCTAAATCGATCAAAAAGTAATATGATCATCAGGAAACACTCGAATTTGAAAGCTTTTTTTGGCACAAGTCAAGGATATTGGGATATTTCAAAGACAGTACTGTAAAGCAATTGTTTTAAGGGTAGCAAATAGTAGTTTCCTTCACCTGACAGCTGCACAAATGTAGTAAATATGAGACAAAGACTTATATATTCCAATATATTTCCTCTTTGGATACACAAACATGAAGCCACGTGAGTGCCCCAACTGTGAACAGGCTAGTGGTTTACTTTTTATTACAAAGTATCGTGTTTTGTGTACAACGTGACATGAAAAGGAGTTCCTCGAGGTTTCATTTCAAGTTTACCGCAAGTCAAACAACTGTTTTGAAACTTTTTGTTTTCAAACTTTTTTCACCCAGAACACTGCTGCAAACCACATACAACGCAGAAGTTTACCTTCCTCATATTTTTGCGATATAATTCAGCCCTATATCTGACATACAGTATCTTGAAAAAGGACTGAAGTTACTTTTGAAAGAAAAACGTTACTCGGTAGCACATCCAGGAACGAGCCCATAACGGGGCAAAACCACATATAGATTTAAAATCGGAATGTCTCCTTTAAAAATTAGATTATTTTATCGACTGTGGCAAGGTTGACTAAGCCACACTGCGTAATAAAGGTTTTTGATTGGAAGAGTCTATTCCCATATATCAAGTATCATAAATGCTCTCATATTTGAGATAAATCCTTACAATCGTTGTCTTAAAACGAAACAGCTAACAAATATAAACTGAATTTTACAAAAAATCTTGTTTGATAAAGACAATTATAAGAGAGAGACCGTCCTTGCTTGGTCACTCATGGGCTCTACTTTGGCTCCTCTTTATGTAATCGTTATATGTTTTCGTCTTTGGGTTATGTAAAAGCTGAATGTTACATGAGTAACTGTGTAGAACACAACATATAACGTTGAAACCAACTTGTCATCCTAGGTTGGTCAGAACTTACGGGCTCCACTTTGGCTCCATCTTTATATAACCGTTATATGCACTCATCTTGAAATTATGTAAGGGCTTAATACTACACAAATAATTAAGTTTAACACAGCATTAAAAATGATAACCAAATACAAGTCATCCTAGCTTAGTCATTATTCATAGGCCCTAATTTAGCTCCATCTTTATGTAAC
>JANTCA010051684.1:0-17909 GCA_024741275.1 Chironex yamaguchii
TTGTGAATGGATGGCAAGATCTTTCTAGTCGTAAAAACAATTCTTGGATTTACAGCAGAGAAACACTTAACTACAGCATTTTTAATCTGTGTTTCTATGCGGATAGAAACATTACCTAGCCAAGGAAGTTTTAGGCATACAAGACATTGCAGACATTGTAGGCAGCAGCATTCGTTTTTTCACTTGAACTCTTTCAATAATGTTTTGCTTCTATATTTTCTCTTTCTTTGTTTCATTTCTTGTTTATGATTGGCTAGTTTGTCTACATGTTTTTGTATAAATAGTTTGCCATGTACGTATACTTTCCTTTCTGGCGTTTCATACTCTGAGGATTGTCATACGAAGAAAGCTTTCAAGTATGATTTTAGCGCAATGTCGCAAATTTTTAAGGCGATTTTCAAGTTTTGTACCACAGAAAGATTTCTCAATGAATTATTTCCCTGTAAATAACGTCAGTGATCAAAAGCTATTCCATAAAAGTTAATATTACAGATAATAGAATCCAAACAAATGCATACCCTTTGCAAAGCTGGAGCACACAAATAACTATTACAGGAAGCAATATCAAGGAGAATTAGACTGTACCATGAAATGTGTACAAAGTCATGAATGCCATCGCTTTTACCATCTCTTCCAAAAGTGTTATATTCAGGTCATTTGGTTACCTGGGTATCCTTATGTTGTGATGTCAAGCCAATTATACCTTTAACGGAGTAAATAGGAATATTTTAGCAGCACAGCAGATAGAAAAGGCAATCTGGTGTTACTGAGGAATCAATCCGTACATCAAAACAAAGTCCAATTTATCAAAAAGAGCTAAGGCAGCGAATATGTTGATTTTACATGCTAACCAGAGACCAAATTTAACTTGGGAAAGGAAACTACGGTAAACCTCGTTCTAAGGCCTTCTAAAATGTTAAGAAAGAAGAAGTTTAGCAATTGCTTCTAGACTTTGCAAGAGAATGAGAAGTGAAAGATAAAAAATGAAGAAAGTTGCAAGGGCTTAATGGGTAATAGTAACGCAATCCACGTAAAGAGAGTAAAATTAACGACATCTTACATTCATGGGGAATCGACGAAGAACATTTGACGCGTCATGTCACGCATCACCTGCCATACATGTTCATAAGCAACAATTGCCACCATATTTAGACAAACTCAAGGAAGGAAAATAGCCTACGTAAGACCCGATATATTGGATGATCGTGTAATCTATCCATAATGAACTCTGCTGATGATTATAAAGATCCCATTATTCCAGTTGTAAGTGATATCTTGATAGGACAAAGATTGCTTCAGGTAATCAGTCATTAATTTGTTTCTTTATTTATGACATGGAAAATGGCAGACATAGTGAGACGTATCCACTCTCAGATATTATCTGAAAATGTAAATCAACTTCTTGAAAGTACTTTGGTCACTTTTGTGGTGTCTTTGATGAATTAATTTGCAAAATTAGTTTGCTGAATCAACGTCTTCGGGTCGATTTTTTGTTCAGAATGAGAGTATGAAGCACATTTCTTTAAAAACTATTGTTTTCAAAGAAATGTTCTGTACTTTTGCCTTTATTTTTCTTTGTTCACCTTAGAAGATGAAACTTCTGGTGTAACTAATAATAAACTCATTCAGCAACGCTCTTTGTTCAGCACGGCTAACCAAGGATTGGAGTCAACAATGTTCTCAAAAGATGCAACAAGACCACTAAGTATAATAAGTCCACACAAAATCTTCAATCAAGGATTTTTTGCAAAAGAGAAACAAAAGAATGCTATCCACTCTGGTTTTTCTATGATTGATTCAATCAACAAAAGGAATGCGTACCTTTATCTAGATTTGGCAATGCCACGAAACAGGTTGATGAGAAATGAAATTATAAATATCTGCGTCACAAACGCGGAAGATGCCAGTCATTAGCCAGTCAATAACAGGAGATCAGCCAATGTATCTACTTACGAAAGAAGTAAAAATTCTACCTTGTTTTCACGTCTGTACGAGTTTTTCGTATTCAAAAGGCCATCCTTCTCACAAGCTCTTCAATGGATCAAACTTGGTAGCTGTAGTATTGTTTAAATTGTGTAACAGGATATTTGACTGTCTGTGTAGTGAAGCATGTAGCGTATTGTTTAGTTATTGAGGGTGCGATTTGACACTTGATATTAAATGGTCATTTTGAATGCCGAAGGAGCAGGACGTTTTTCATGTCGGTGATCAAATCAGCCCTTATCTTGTCGTCTCTCAGTTGCTGGGTGTTAAATCTTTGCCAGACGTTGGCCCTGGCTGGGGTCTTCTTCAACTTCAACTTGGTGAGTGCAGTCGCTAGATGCTGGTCTCTCGCAACGTCTGCACTCCGTTTGGTCCTCACGTCTAGTAAGGAACGTCGACAGATACCGTTGATCATCAGGTGGTCAATCTGGTTCCTGTCTCTTCCATTTGGCGAGTTCCAGGTCAGCTTGTGGATGTCACCGTGTGTGAAGAGAGTCCCTCGTATCACAAAGTTGTTCATAGTGCAAAGCGTCACCAGTATCTTCCCGTTGTCATTCCTGGTCCCCACCCCATGTCCCCCCGTGTCTCTGTCATAGTCGGTGTTGTCAATCCGGACATTGGCGTTGAGAATCCCATGATGAAGAGAAGGTTACGTCGTAGGGCTTTCTCTGCCTTGGCCTGCAATGGGCTATAGAAGTCGTCATTGGGCTCATCGCTGCTGTCGTTGATTGGTGTATAGTACTTGATGATGGGGATGATGGGGATGCCTACCCTTCATTTTCAAGCTCATCAGTCTGTTGTTGACCGGCTTCCACTCAAGCAGGTACCATTCTATGTCTTTCCTGAGGATAATAGCAACTTCCTCGTTGTGCTGGTCGTCGTCTCTCCCAGAGTACAAGACGATTTCTCTGGTGATTGTTTTCATCCTAGGACATGGAGATTGAGCTTTCTCATTTCTGATGTTACCTGTGCCAGCTTGCCTGTCTCGTACATGGTCCTCACTTTCCAGTGTCCTAGTCTGATCTTTGTCCTGGTGGTGTTCAGGTCCTGCCTCATCCTGCTGGAAGAGTCCTCTCGGCTTTGGCCATCAGCATTCATACCAGTCTCGCCGAACCCGGAACGCCCACCACACACGGAAGTAGAATTTGTCTTTGCTTTTGTTTCCGTAACGTAGTCATATTTCTGGGACAGAGCTGGTAGCCCAGTGTCCAACCTCCTACCTGAAGAACCAGTGGATCACTACTTCGTCTGGCTTCTATCTGTCTACCAGTCTGGCATGGGTGGCCTGACCAGGAGCTTGAGCTCCAGCCAGCATAGCTCTTGGGATCTTTGAAGCATGCAAGTCCCTTCATCGCGGCAAGATGGTGATCCCCGAAGCGGGTATGGCTCAATTACTCTCCACTAAGCCAATGCCTGAGATTCACCCAAATGCTGAATTTGGTGCAATTGTACCCAAGAGATGCAAAGACTGGGTGGCCAATTCTGAAGTGTTCATCATTGTAAGTGGAATCACTGATGCCTCGCACAAAAGAACAGTTTTACTATATCAGGCTAGTCTAAGGGTTTGAAAAATCTTCAATCAACTTCCTGACATAAGAGCTGCTGCTACCTATGATGTTGCAACCATAGTCTGTGAGCACTTTGAACCCCAAACAAACAGGCGCTCTGAAGTCTATAGTTTTCGTCAAGCTACCCAAGATAGTAAAAAGATCTTGGATTATACTCGACTTTCAAGTTTAGCCCGAACTTGGGACTTTCATGATACTGATTTTGAAATTGACGAGCGAGTCATTACAAAGGGGACGTCCTCCAAATTTCCAAAAGGTGCTTTGAGAGACCCTACTTTTGATAGAAGCCATGTTACTGGAAAGGAAACGAGATGGTAAAGGATATAAACTGCCAAAGGGAAAAACTGCAACTATGGTGGTAGAAAGAATCACTTTTCAAATGTTTACGAAACAAAGAGTCAAATGCAAACCCACCGAATAAGGGGTGTCAAGAAATCTATACACCCCCTCAATACTGAGGAAAGCTCCACTTTATCGGATGAGGTTTATATTTATGCCATACGCAGTCAACGTAATTGCAGCCCCTCAGTACATGTTACAATTTGCAATCATGTGCCTAAAGTGACTGTAGATACTGCGGCAACTACTAATGTCATTGACCAAAATACTTTTGCCAGGATGAAGGACTCAAAATTGCAAACAACTGAAGTAAACGCATTTACCTACAACATTCCAAAGCCAGTAAAATGTATTGGGAAGTTTGATGCCATAGTTGAGACAAAAAACGAACGGGTCTTGAAACTTTTATGTAGTGCAAGGTGACAACAGTGGAAATCTTTTGTCATTGTTACAGGAGCTTGGACTTCATGTGCATAAAATAAAGGACCATTTGATATCCAAAATCCTTAACAAGCATGCAGCAGTATTTGCTGGTCCTGGTAAATTGAAAGGAGCCAAGGTCAAGTTAAGTATTGATAAAACTAAAATGCCTGAAGACCATATATGACAAAAGTCAAAAGTGCCTTAGCACAACTCGAGAAAGAGAATATCAAAAGGGTACCTGAATATGGAGGTACACTTTGGGTATCTCCAATTGTTGTTAACCATAAAAGGGATAGTGGAGTAAGGATTAGTGTCGATGTGAGATTTGGAAATGAGGCAATTCAGCATGTACGCCACCCTATATGGGCTGCTGATAATTTAGTTTTGCATTTAATGGTACTAAATATTTCTCAAACCTCAAACTGTCCCAGGCTTATCAACAGCTGGAATTAGATGAAAATAGTCGTTACATAACAACATTTAGTACCTATGGTGGCTTATATTGTTATAAGCACTTAAATTATGGCACAAATGCTGCAGTAGAGATCTTCCAAGACATGTTACAAACTCAACTACAAGGACTAAAAGTAGTTTAAAACATTGCAGATGATATTGTATTATATGGGGCCACGTAAGGAGAATATGACGAGAATGTCAGTAAATGTCTTACTCCTTTACAAAAAAGAGTTTTTACTTTAAATAGATAATATTTAGTTCCTTAGTAACGCTCTTGGATTTCTTTGGATAGATGTTGTAACATCGATGGAACTCAACCGAATCTTAAAGTTTTTTTGAATGCATCAGTACATAATGATGTTTGTAATGTATGTCACTTGTGGGTTGAAAATTACAGTAGTAAGTACAAGACCAAAAAGAATACTCATTTTGAATGGAAACATATTTTCCAGGAAGCGTCTAACAAAGTGGCACGACCTTTATCAACAGCACCGTGTATGTCATATTTTGATAAAGATAAGTAAATATATGTGGCTGTAGACGCATGTCCTGTAGGACTATGTGCCATTTTGTTACAGAAATCACAGGGATGTGAGGATACGAAAGTTGTATCGTATGCAAGCCGAGCATTTACAGATGTGGAAAAACAATATTCACAAGCAGAGAAAGAGGCTCGTAAACATCACCACTTTTTTTATGAAAATCAGTTTACTTTAATAACTGGCCATAAGCCTCTTGAAGTAATCTATGGAAATAGAAATTCAAAACCTTTCGCCCATAGTGAGTGTTGGGTACTACATCAGTAACCATATACCTTTCAAGAAGTGTACAATGCTGAGTATCTGTCCTGGAATGACAGAACCATATGTTAAGTTAATAACAGTGATCTTTTAGTGATCCTAAGCAATTAAGCTGTAGGAAATTTCTGAAGCAACAAGTAACAATTGAGAGCTACAAGCATTACCTGCAGCAATTCAGTTAAATACATGGATTCAAATAGTGTCCGACCTTACAAAGGTTTAAAGGTAACTTAGCAGTTGGAGAAAAGAAATCAATAATTGATGGATTAAGAATAGTTGTGCCAAAGTAGTTGCAACAAAGAGCAATTGATATTGCTCACAAAAGTCATCAAGGTTCGTGAAAGACCAAAACACTACATAGAGAGGTGTTTTGGGTCTTAGGAATCGATGACAAAGAGCAATCGCTTCATGTTTAGCTTGTTAAGCCAATAGTAAGTCAGTCCAACCAGAGCCAATAGAATATGCTGAGGTGCTTGGAGCACCATGGGAGACTTTATGTGGTTAGTTCTGTGGACCTTAACCATCAAGCAAATATCTTCTTCTTGTAATTGATCACTATTCCTGTTGCCCAGAAGTTGAATTTGTACGTTCTACCAGATCTGCTTGCATTATTCAAAAACTTGATAAAATCTTTGCAGTTCATGAAATTCCATGCAGGATAATTTCCAAAAATATACCACCATTCAATGGAGGTGAGCTTGATAAATGTACGAAAGCACTAGGTATTGAACAACAGATTTTTGTTGCAATATTTTGCTAGCCTACCTTACAAAAGCAACACCAAGTGAGCTACTTTTTAATCGGAAAGTACTTGGAAAATTCCCATAAATTAAAAATTAAAAAACAAGCATAAAGAAGCATGAGAGAATGAAACGAAAAGTCAAGCATATCAAAATTCATATGCAGACAGACACAGATATGATAAAGAAAGTAGCAAGATTGGAAATACTGTAAAGTATTTACATCTCATGTCAACAAATTTTCTTACCATGTCATTCGTGTAAAGGTACTCAAGTAACTTCTGAGATTAATCGGAAAGAATTGTTTCTCATTTGAAGAAGATTGAAAAAACTATTCCTTGTTCTGATGAAAGCGAGAGTGAATTTGGGAGAAAAATGGCCCAACAAATAATAACCTTGAACGAAACAAATGGGCAATCGTTGGCCACAGAGAGCATGTAGACCACCTGAACATTATGGGCACTCTATTCCATTTAAGTTAATTCCTTGAAGATTTCTATTTGAAAAGGGGTGTGATGTAATCTTGCTTACATTGTGTAACATGATCTTTGATTGTCTGTCTACTGAATCATGTAGTGTATTGTTTACCTGTAGAGGGTGTCATTTGAGACTTGACGTTAGATAATGATTTTGAATGTCGAAGGAGCACGATGCGTTTTATATTCTCTCATAACCTATAAGATTATTGCAGTAGCAACTACTACAACATCCTGGAGCTCGGCAAGTTTAGTTTATGAAGGACATAAAACGAAAGCTTGGGACAAAAGAGAGGTTTGCATCTCCGCTAGCTTGTTTATCTTGTCTCGTGAGGCATCATTTTCAGAAAGCAACTACATTTCCTGCAAGGCTAGGGCAAACATCCCAGCCTTTTGTATTTCTAAAGTGACAGGAGAGAACGTTGTATAGCTTTATAGCATTATATACGTAACAACAACAAAAGACTACACCTTTGTTTGTTGTTTAGTTTCCTTTGTTACCAGTAAATCCCCTTTTGTTAATTGTTGAAAGTAATTACCACCCTATTAATTAAATGTTTTCACACCTTTTTCCGTTGTTTCTATCTGTTTGGGATACATTGAGATACCACATATACGTCTGTAATGATGTCCTGTCTAATAATTTCTCTAAAGATGTCAACACGTTTTTGACGAAACGTGAGAATAATAGTTTACTGGTTTGCTCTTCTTTGAATATCATCAGCATGGTTCTAATATTTGTTAGTACAATTTACAATAAGCTTCTATAACATGCCCAATGCAAGCCAAGATTGTAAAAAGATGGTAGAAAAAGTAAAAAATCTTTCCAAAACATTTTTGCTTATGATATATTTTGTAGTATTATTCAGTGTTCTTTACCTTCCTTAAAAAGTTGGAGCATCCGTCATTTCGCTTAACAACTTTCTTGCACAAGTTTCAGTTTCCCTCGAGAAATCGAGACAGTTAATATCAAGTGTATTACAGTAGTGCTCAAACCAGTGAGTTCCTGTTGTCAGAAGAAGAATATCTGTTAATCTATTTTCGCTGTTTTTCGACTTTTCAAAACAGTACATTTTGAATTAAAAAGCTTGCCAAATAAATCCTTTAGACATGTGAAAAGACTGTTTGCTGTCTTATTTTCTCGTGTTGCTTAAATCTTGGTTGAAGAATAGAAGTATCAGTGTCTAGAAGGCGTATTTAATTCTATTGCAAGCCCTTGACTTCAAAATTCTTATACTTAAAATATTTCCCACGTCTTGAGTAAAAAGGATTCTATTACCAACACCTCACGAGATCATCCTCCTATCGTCAAGTTTACGATTTAAGACATGATACACTTCCCGTCTATGGCTTCAAGTAATTCGATATAGAGTAGGATTTTCTAAAATTTCTGTTATTTGCCAAAGTGAATATCTTTTATAGACCAGAATGCTTCCTACATAATTGCACTAAATACCCCATGAAACTGGGTTTTTAAAGAAGACGGCAACTTAATAAAATTCTGCATTACTACACACTGTAACTAAAACATAGAGCACAATTGTTACAATATTTGGATTAATGTGCGCAAATACATGACGTAAATTTTCACTTTTAGGTTTTGATAGTTTATTAATGAGTGGAAAAGACAATTTGCTCAATTAAAGCCAGGTTTTTTTGGCTGACAATGACAGTACCATAGAATCTTAATGATTCCTACATTGATTAAGGGTGAGCGCACTACCAAAATAACAAGAGGGCACATCATTTGCAGCAATAAGTCCCTCTCTTCCCTGTTTATCCTATGAAATATTTCAATGTGTTCACTACTCGTTTATGGATAATAGAATTTCTTTCCAATGTGTCTACACGTTTCTTAGAAAGATTGTTGTAGTTATGAATATACCATATCGATAAAGCAAGTTACATTTTTAAGGAAAGGAGACTGGGAATAGCCATTGCTCTACTTTGTCAATTCTTACTCGAGTGCATTATCACAAAATATTCGTTTTGTCCGCGCCTACTGCTATCAAACAGCTTTCATTGCAAATAGAACTACGACGATGATATTTAAGGACAAAATTACACAAATTTGCTTAGAAATGGTAACTTCTACATCAACAATGAATTTTCGTCTAAACAACTCGCTTAACAGCTATTTTGTGTTGTTGATACTTATTGAATCTAAAAGTGACGGGAACAGACAATGCATTTATACTGTTACGTTTGCACAGAAATCGGTATACGTCAGCTGATGATTACCTTTCAAAGGTCTGGATCTAGCTTTAACTTGTGATGTCACGCAAACAATATCTGACGTCAAATTGAAAGGGAAATTGTAAAGTATAAAACTGCTGTGTCGATATTAAAATAACACTGCAATGAGCATTAAATCTAATTTCAACACTAGTTTAACAATAGTCATCTTGTTTACTTTTATTATAAAGTATAGAAAAAAAGGACTTTTATATCATTTCCTTTCACATTCTTGGTATCTATTTTTGCACAGGAATTGAAGAGCAACTACTTCAAAATCTGGATCGATTTTCCTCAAATCACAAATAAAGGTAGGTTGAATATTATTTTATCCTTATATTTGCTTCAGCTTTGATGTACTATTGTATCACTATGAAAATTGGAAGGACAGTTATACCGTTTAGACAATGGAGCATAGACAGCCTTTCCGTCTACCTGACGGAGTTAAATAAGTTTTCAGAATGGAGTTTAGCTCAGTTCTGTTCCGTCTCACTGATGCTGCTCTTTGGCCAGCGTCGGCGTTTTTGTCGAGTGTAGACAAAGATTTGTTATCTACAGTGGCCAATTAGAGATCTAGTAATAGAAAGTATGGGTGTTATCCTCCAAACAACTTGTTGTTGTGCAACTCGATCTTGCTAAGCATGATAAGGGACGAAATGAAGCAAATGACCATGATCATCTGAAAACGATATAGACGAGACAGAGTCAGTGTCGACGAAACCACCGTCTGAATCTGTGTACGCGTGAAAAAGGTATTAGACTAATTTTCTTCATTTAAATTTGAGTAAAACATAGGCCGTCATGGTGCTCACTGCCCAACTACTTCCCAACCAGAGCAAATGCAAGTCCAACTGTATTATTGTGATTATTAAAATCCTTTAATAATATGTACCTGTTTGCTGTGTCCTGTGCATTTCTATGTCCTGACATTAATTTCTCCAAACGTAATAAATGTTGAACGAATTTAGTCGTACGTAAAATGAATTTTTCACAAACACACACTTTACAAAAATTATCCAAGCTGAGTAAAATTAAATAATCAGCTTTGCTGTTGGAGTATTAGATTAGAGAGTGTTTGATTAATGTTGCATTGAAAAGTTCAACATATTTATTTAGTCACCTTAGAAGACCTCTATTTTCGATGCACAACTCCGGCCATGTTCATTTCCGGGTCAATTCAAATCAGTAATCTGACTCAAGATTTGTAACATGGAAAGTATTTATTCTAATATTTCATAACTCATAAACTATACACTTACGTAAACGAACACGACCCACTCGGGAATTATCGAACGGCAAGTTATATACCACCTTTTCTATACAGCATACGTTAGATCAGAAGTTACTCCCTGTAGCTATAGTATATATTTTCATGTGTGTATAGTTTACGCATTTGTTTAAGTATTTGAAAAGTTTAAATTGTTAAACGAGGAGCATTTACTGAGTAAAAATTTGTCAAACAATTCTGCATTTCTTATGAGGTATTGTCTTCAACTTTACATCCAATGCAATACAATAAAAACTTACCCACAAAAATTGTGAGAAATTACTGACATGCATCATTTGAAAATATACAAGAACATAATACGCACTGTTACTTATACGAGGATAAAAATGAGCGTGGCATGATTTAGAATTGGGTATGGAAATACTGTTTCAATGCTATGAATTTTGACTTGCCTCCCCTCGTAATACTGTGGTATTCCCTGAAGTCTTTTAGAGTATACAGTAAGAGTTAATCAACAAACACAATCATTACAATGTAAATTGTTAATGAAGACAGGCAGAAGTACCAAAATACATAAAGATGCCCATCTGTTTGCCTTTTTTTGGTATTGGGTATTAGACAGTACACTGATCTTTTATAATTAAGTTATTAATTGAAACTTTGTGCTATTCGTATTCACATTCTTGTATCGCAAGCTTTACAAAATGTCTGCAACCTATACCATCAATTTTTGAATGTAAAATGGCGTCAATAGACGTAAATCTATCTCTTTCAACTAACTAGAATATTAAAGCTAATAACGAAAAGTAAAGATTCTAGCTCTGGTAGAAACTATTGGACTCTCGAGAGAGCACTAAAGTTTTTACTAGAAGATGCATTGAAATGAGAATATAGGCTTCCATTCTTTTACATTATGTCCTTATCCGAATTAACCAAAAGATTTACAGTATTCTCTTCAAATCCTTTATCTGTTTAAAATGTTGCCAAATTGTATTGTGAAAGTAAATCAAGGCAAATGTACAGCAGACCTCATTGGTTAAATTACCTAAATAAGGACCTGTCTTAAAATCTCCTTTTTGATTTACAATCAGCATCTCGTAAGTCCCTCTTGTCAGAGTACTCATGATAATGTCAAATAGCAAACGTTACTTAATTTTTGAACAAGTTTCTACTTCAACGAACATAAAAAAATAAAACATCAACCGAGGACTGAACTTCAGTAGCAGTAAAAGATTGATCTCTAATAAAGCCAGGAAACAAATTGGCTTTCTCTGTTGAGGTTATAATAGATAGACAACAGTAAGCAGCCCATTTATAACTGTTTCAGAAACTTTGTCAGTTTGTAGGCTGCCATGAAAAACCCTTACCTTAACTTCAGGATACTTTGTCACCATCAATTTTTTATATGATCAAGAAGTTGAGGCTGTAGACAAATCACAAATCACAAAACACAAATAGCAAAATGTTGCTGAACATTATTAATAAAGATAGATAGACAAGCCATGATACATGCACATAATAAATATAGAGAGACGAGCTACGATACATGCACATTATTAATAAAGATAGATAGACAAACCATGATACATGCAAAATTGCTATTTGTCTGCCTTCCATTGCTGTTGCGTGCTAAACAACACCCTGGACTTCTGGATGACGTTACCAAGAACTTGTGCGTTTGGATTTTGCCCACGTTTTTATATCCCAAACTTTAAGAAAACAGTTAAGACCTATACCAGAAGCTTGTTAAATGTAAAGCAGCTTAAAACTAACCAGAATAGAGCGGAGATGAATATAGAAGACTTGATCTAAAATGTCAGAGAACTGTTACAGACAGTTTGGTTTGTTTGACTACAGCATTACAGTTGCTATAAACCAAGACAGTGATATCTAAAGTATAAACATACCATGAATCTACTTGAGCGATATGAATCATCACTTCTTCTGGAACCCGTCCTGAAGAATGCTATAGACGTTTCTTTGCGTCGCTTGGTATCACAAATTATATATAAAAATCGATGTTCAAAAGAATAATAACTTAACCTCCAACACGTTCAAGCATTATAACTTTCTAAAACAGAAAAAAGCTTGATCTAATGCTGTTTACAAATTATTGGATCATTTAAATGATTTCTGTTGTGGAAGTAAACACTAAAGCATTTAATTGCACTGTTTATAAGATCATTCGAAACAATATTTAAAAATGATTGACGGAACATAAGTAGAATCTAATTCCTATGGAGCTTTTAGCTTCTCATGAGGACACCTAACGAAATTATTTGCTCAATAATACATGGCTAATGGGAATATGCGTTTACTCAGAGGTTTCATTACCTTTGTGACCACAAATTGTAATTAAGATTGGTAAACAGCCATTACTCTTTCAATCTCTGATAAATATCTATAAAGGTAGTAATTTTAAATGAGACAACATGTTGCGAACACTGAAAACTTTTGGATATTAATGTTTACATGATTTACAAAAAGGAAGTGTTTATCACTTGGGATGATACATGGGAGTCAAAGTCAATACTTTAAGGTTAATTCCACACGAGTTTTGCTGAACCTGAGATATTAGTCATTTTTGTGCTGGAACTTGAATGTCGATCCCACCTGCTGCAAAATGTTGTCTAGTCACTTGAACTAGTTCATGGGCATACTTATGACTATACAACAAAGATTTCTATTGTTTATCGTTCTACGTTTTGCAATTTTTTATAAGTGTAATATCCTATGGTAAAAAAATTCCCTCTGCTGACTGGCCAAATTTTCAGAACAATGATAACCAAAGGAAGCCGTCTAATATAAAAAATCACATCAAAATGCTAAAAGAGAAATAACCTAGAAATTAACATTGTCATCTGCAAAAGCTGTTTCTTGCTGTTTACAAAAAGGCAACAGTTTCAAAGAGTAACAATGACCACACGAAGTCATTCCTACTGTTACGTCAGCAGAGAGCTCTTTGCATGAGACCTGACTACCACCACCTAACTGCATATCTCAGAACACCTCCGAAAAGTAGGGGGCGCCACGTCATTTAACCGGTAGAGGAAGAGGGGCTGAAACCGGACGTGGTTCCTCCTGATGATGTTCTGACGTGTTGAAAATGCATCTCGTAGTTTCATCCAGGAATAGAGCGGATGGTCTTGCAAGGCACAAACACAGTCTTTACATTAATCTATTAAGCTAAAAGTCACGTTGCAGAAGTCTGGGTCTTAAACTTGTGACGTCAAGTGAACAATATTTGATGTCAAATTAAAAGCGAAATCGTTAAATTCGTGATTTCTTTGTCTATACACACATACCACAGCATGTATTACGAAGGCTGATAGTGAGTTTTCTAACAGTAATTTAACAAATTAATTGCTAAAGGATTAGGCCTTGGAGATAAACAGGAAAAAAGACATTCTGACTATGGTTCCAATTTTAATCTGACTGGGTCGCAGAAAAAAGGATAGTAAACGTCTTACTTCTCACTCAAAGTTGTAAGGATAATTCGTGTATCAAACTGGAAGGACTAAATACTAGAGAGTCCGTTACTGGTAAGTTTCTCCATTTTATTATCGTAAAATACATTATAAGCAACATTGTCATCGTTTCCCGCCGTAGTGGCGACAAAAATTTATCATGATTTTGATAATTAGCTATACTACCATTCGGAATTATTGTGTTTATAATTACTAGGCGTTTTTTTCTTACAAGTGAAATGATAGTTGTTTCAAAGGACCATTAAACATAACAATTAAGAATGAAAAATTGGATAAATTATGGGAAAGCTTTTTCTTATTTTGTTGGCGCGCCATTTGAATTTGTGGAACAGGATGTTTTAATTTTCGTAGTGCAGGATTTACGTGTTGAAGAGTTATTGAACAGAAAAGTAAAAGCGCAACCATTAACTTAAATATATCCCTAAAAAATGCCTCAAACTAAAAAATATTAAGTATACAATTTTGACTGTCCTTAAAAATTACTTCCCCCAAGTTAACGTATGTTTTTGCCTTTGTCTGTTTATATGTTTGCTTATTTATTTGTCTGTCTGTTAGCAAAATAACATAAGGTTTTGAACGTATCTTGCTGAAAATTGTACAGACTGTGTTCTGACTGACTTACGGAGGATCGTCTTTGTAACGATCCGGATCAAATCCTAGATTGTGGATCATTTTGAAAGTTCTAGAAATGATTTTGTTTTCTCATTTGCTTTAACTACAGATAATTATGAATAAAGAATCTATACAAATATCGATCATAGAAAATATGTTGATGCAATCGTTAATCTTGGCATAACTTAATTCAGGTTTTAGATACAAATCCGTTGCCTCAAATAAGGCCGGACTGAAATCAACCACTTTTTGCATTCCAGGCAGTATGTTCAAGAGACTTCCTCAGACAATTTTGTAACACCATGACATTTTCTTGCAAAATTAAGGACGAAATAAGAGTTCAAGTAATAGCATGTCAAGCATCGCACTCATCGTAATGAAGCGCCGTGGTTTTCATTATTTACTAATATTATTGTTGTATCGTTGGGTATCAAACCCTATTGTGAGATTTGCATTAACATAATTAATAACGTGATCTCAAACAGGCACACATATTCTAACTATACACGACACGAAAGCCGACATATGCTGTCAATAAATAATCGGGCCATAAACGTAAACTCTAGTGTATATGCGAACACTAATGCGTCGTCCAGTAAAGTACTGATGCAATGAAGATTTTCCAAACATCTCTATCGCCATAATTTAAGTATACGAGAAGTACGAGGAAGAGGAAGTTGAGATTTTCTAAGGTATAAATTATCCTATTGATCATTTTGAACTTTCCAAATACTCATTTTTAACAGCATGAACAAATATATATAACGATTACCCACTTAAACTGGCGACTAAATGACACATAAGATACCACGTGACATATTAAAGAGATATACTTAGTACCATCGAAAGGAGGGTAGCCGCCGTAACTTCCCGGGGCCTGGGCCTCGACCACGACCCGTGAAATGTTTTGTTAATGCAAGAGAATTTTAGTTAAGGCGCTTGATGGATTGACATTGATGAAATCTTTTATTGTAATTTCAGTAGTTGCAAACATTTGAACTTGATTTTGTCTAGGTCCTAAAGTTCTGAAACCCACAACAGCCCTGTTGTTTATAGCTCCGGGATCCAGGCTGGTTGTTGGAAGGCCTGGATTTGCTTTTGTCGTAGAAACTCGTCCGATCTTAACATGTAAGTCATTGCCCATGTGTATATAACTCACTGTCTCTGTGGCGGATATAAAAGTTTATGGGTGAGAATGCATTTCTTTCACTTGACTAAGCTTTGATTCAATGTACGTATTGTCCTTGTCACGAGCGTTCTCATGTTTCCTTCTTGTAAGCTGGAGGTATTTAACGAGGTTAATACCTTGCAACTGTTTATGTCAAATTTATTATATAGATCCTCCCTTGGATCCGTAGACGGTGGGCATGTTTCTAGTTACGTAAAGTACTATTCTTAGAACACATATACCATGCACGTTGCCCTTCAAAATAAGCGAAAACATCCATCCAGAAAAATCTTTTTGATTTTGATTTGATTGTCTGATGAGTTTGCATTGCTGCTTTTGAATCAAATAATTTGACAATGCATTGTGCAAGGTAAAACTTTTAGATACATACAATTTTGTTTCTAATAGACTTACGTATGCTAATGTTCGAATTATTTACACGACCTCAGATCACCATTAGTGGAAATGGGATCTATATCACCTACTTTGTGGAGTTTTACCTTTTCAGTATTAATCGTTTACCAATAAAAATTTACTAGTAAAAGTCGTCTGAGACTTTCTTAGCAAGACAGCTGTAGTTTCTCATTGGCATGAGAAACATGTAAAAAATTCATGGTATGCTGCACTTATAGCAAAATCTGCTGCATAAAATGTATCATATGTCATAACAGATGTATATTGTAACGTGAAGTCATTGTCTCTTGTAGTTAATTGTCTTGAATCACAAAAACTAGTGAAGTTTTCAAGTCAATCACTGCTAGGTTCACTGAATTATCCGTATGAAAACGTCCAGACAATGTCTTGATTTCATGGATGAACAAAATCATAAAATCGTTACAGCTTTTCTTCATAATTTTTTCCTCGTGACTCTTACGTCCTTAGACACCACTTTTCAATCATTGCAAGTTTGCACTTGTGGCAATCAGTGAGTGCTTAAGTTTACCTCTTAGAGCACCCTGTTTGTAGAGTGACTGATTTAATAAGGTTGAGCTTGGAGGACATAGGTAAGGTGCTAAAAAGTGCTAGACTGTATTTGGCTGTTCTAATTTTGCTCTTCAATGCATTGGTCAAAGCATCCGCGACAAAATGCTAATCCTTAACACAAATCTTGTCTAACGAACAAGCTGTGTTGAGCAAAACAGTTTTCTAATATTTTTTATTTGGTTATAAATTTAGAATTGAGATTGAAAAAAATCAAATTTTAGTTTGTTTCACAATCTAACTGAAAATTAGTTTGATCACCTTAAAATTGAGATTAAAATGTTAAATAGAAGTCGGTTTTAGTTTTTAAACCGTACTCACAAGTGACTGCGGGTATAGTCCATCCGTTTACAAACTCATTCTGTCGATTCAAACGCTGTTTTCTTAACAACCGACAGATTTCGCTTATCTCGATTTTGCAAAGGAGGACCCCACGTCATGGGAATATTACTGCTAGTAATTGCCATCATGGCTCCTCTAGAAATGATGCTACAGCGTATGTTACTAGTTGACTTCGTCACGTAGCAACAACGTTTTCTTGTCACTAGTTAAATTTCTTTTGAGTGTCAAAGAACGCAGTCGATGCTTGCAAGCCAGTTACCTTTTAAGAGAACGATTCAAGCTTAAAGTGTGCATGCTTAAAGTGTGTATGTTTAAACTGTGCATGCTTAAAGTGTGCAGTCTATTGAGATGGATCAAAATCCCATTCTAGTTATCAGATTACGGATATTTTTTTATTATACATGACTTTATTTTTGTTACAAGTTTATCGATTGTCTACCAACAATGTTAGAATTTTATAACTATAATGCCCTTTTAAATAAGAAAACGATCTATCCGCAATGATCAACCAACAAGGCTTTAGTCATGGAACACAATAAGAATAAGAATAAGTGCATAGATACATAGGCCAAGGAAAAAACCAGCACAGAGATTGCCAATTAGAATAGAGACAAAAGAGTACAAGAAGAGCAAAAAATAGACTTATAAAAAGAAAAAGAAAGAAGGAAGAACTATGGTAAAAGAAAATACATGTAGAGATGAAAAAAACTGAGAAAAGGAGAAATATGAATGTAGACACACCGTCTAATGGAAGTCAAATGCTAAGTTATGTAGAGAGAGTAGAGGACTCCTATAGTGTGGAAGAATCGGGACTTTTTGTGTTTATGGTGATGCTTTATTTCAATTTTCACTGGTACTCTCTGTGCTAGTTTGGTTCTAGCACTCTTTGTCTATATACATAAACGACCTATGCAGTATCTATTTCTCATTTCGTCGCATTCCTAAGCCTTTGTAGGTCGAAAATTCACCGATGGATCGTTTTCTTCTTTAAATGGTCGGGCAAGTTAGAAAATGTTAGATTTCATTGGCCATATACTAGCCCCAAGCACGACACTTTTGTGAAAGGTTTT
>JANTCA010051695.1:0-14924 GCA_024741275.1 Chironex yamaguchii
TTATAGAAGGTACATGGTGATGGTTGAGAACCTCTTTGATAAGGTTGTGATGTACTTCCCCAAAAGCGTTTTTCAGGTCTAGTAGAGTAATAACAACTGAACGTTGTTTCTTTCGAGCCAAATCGATAATATATGCCATCATAGAGGTAATAATAATAATAATAATAATAATAATAATAATAATTAGTAGTAGTAATAGTAGTAATAGTAGTAGTAATAGTAGTAGTAGTTGTAGTAGTATTAGTAATAGTAGTAGTAGGTGTAGTTGTAGTAGTAATAGTAGTAGTGGGTGTAGTTGTAGTAGTAATAGTAGTAGTAGGTGTAGTTGTAGTAGTAATAGTAGTAGTAGGTGTAGTTGTTGTAGTAGCAGTAGTAGTAGTAGCACCAGTAGTAGTAGTAGTAGTAGTAGGAGGAGGAGGAGTAGAAGTAGTAGTAGTAGTAGTAGAAGAAGAAGTAGTAGTAGTAGTAGTAGAAGAAGAAGTAGTAGTAGTAGTAGTAAAAGTAGTAGATTATGATTTGATTACTCATTGTTATGCTTTGATTGTCTTTAGTGCTCATACTACCCACTCTGTGAAGATAACAGGGATACCATGGATAATGAGGTAGAACAATATCTTACGGACATGAGTGTAAAAGGAAGTCATTTAAAATGTCTTGTAGATCCAAAGGACGAATCGCGAGTTTTTCTTTTCCCACAATTCTATCCAAGTGCTTATTGGTATATTATTTGGCTCTCGTTAATTGCTGGTGCATTGGCAGCCTTTGTTAGATTCGTACATGAAGTATACCGACATGCCTTTCGGCCCTCAGAATACAGGCTGAGTACCACCGGTTACGTACCGGAAAAGTCGAGATAACAGATGATCTTACATGGTCTGAGACCAACGGAATTAGTAAAACTTGGACTCGTTTTAGAAACGTGGAACTGGGACCAAGAATATCACAGGTCGTACTCACAAGGACTGCAAAGGATTCCGAGGTGGCGGTGGGGTTTGGGACCTACCATGATATCCCGTTAATTAAGGGAGTTAATGAGATTGTTGGAGCTTTGAGCTGTTGACTATTTGTAATGTTGCTTTGACTGAATCGCTTTTTTTTACTTTTGCATGATGAACCAATTTGATTTATGGATTTTTGTTTCGAGGACAAATGTGTCATGTGTGCCCCGCCTCCCGACCGCCATACCATTGAGATCGTGTCAATGATAAGGAATGTTTTACAAAGATAAAATTAAGATCATCTACAGCCACCGGGAAAGAAAAAAATTGTTAAAAGCTGACTCTCATTGCCCCAATGCAGCCCTGAGTACTTTTGGATCATTTGTAGGAGGAGAGGGGACGACCAGTCACTGTTAGATCCCGGATGATGCCAAGCAGCAGCATGTGATCAAATTCAGCCTTTGCAAGTATCTTTGGAGACAAAAATTGCAATCGCCGGTCTTTGGATTCCACGATAGACATCTTACTTATTAACCATAGTTTGTTTCTCCATTCTATGATCTTAAGGTATATGATATGTAGGCCATCTCTTGTCCAGATAAAGTTAAATGTACTACGTACACATTTGTTGTATTTATCGGTCAAAACAAGAAATATTTGCCTGCGATTAACAAGGAAGTAGTAGACAATTGTTTCATGCTTTCTGTCAGTCTCAAGAGGCATCGTTTATGGAAATCAGTGAGCGGGATACACATGTCTCCGCAGGTAGCTATTGCAATTGGATTGGGTAAGGATCGTAACCCTACTTGACCAATAACAGGTGAGCAATGCTACTATGATGAGCAAAGTGATTGGGACGTAGTGACAAGGTCATCGAAGGAAGACGTACTAAGTGTAAGGGTGGGTATTGTACAAAGAAAAGAGGAAGGTTGCTGTTACAGTTGGAGTGTAAGAGAAAATATTGCAAAAGGGAAAAGACATGGATCAAAAAAAAATAGACGGAAACAAAAAGGATCAAATCAAGAAGGATCAAATAGAAAAGAAACTAAACAAAAGATCAAATACAAAGGGATCAAGTCAAGAAAGTTCAAATAGAAAAAGATCAAATCAAGAAGGATAAAATACAAAAGGATCAAATAGAAAAGAAACTAAACAAAAAGATCATATACAAAAGGATCAAATCAAGAGGGATCAAATACAAAAGTATCAAATTAAGAAGGATCAAATAGAAAAGAAACTAAGCAAAAGATCAAATACAAAGGGATCAAGTCAAGAAAGTTCAAATAGAAAAAGATCAAATCAAGAAGCATCAAATAGAAAAGAACCAAATCAAGAAGGTTCAAATAGAAAAGGATCAAATCAAGAAGGATCAAATACAAAAGGATCAAATTAAGAAGGATCAAATAGAAAAGAAACTAAACAAAAGATCAAATACAAAGGGATCAAGTCAAGAAAGTTCAAATAGAAAAAGGTCAAATCAAGAAGCATCAAATAGAAAAGAACCAAATCAAGAAGGTTCAAATAGAAAGGGATCAAATCAAGAAGGATCAAATAGAAAGGGATCAAATCAAGAAGGATCAAATAGAAAAGGATCAAATCAAGAAGGATTAAATAGAAAAGGATCAAATCAAGAAGCATCAAATAGAAAAAGATCAAATCAAGAAGGATCAAATAGAAAATGTGTTGTTTTTGTCTCGGTGAAAAAAGCTGTAGGATCTTTCATATAGTTACTAAGCTGAGAGACGAGATATGGAACTAATTTGAACAGGGGTAATTGTTCAATACAGAGTGTTCTAAATCACTTATAATAAGTGAAAGATAATACTTGTAATCTGTCAAGTTTTAAACCTATTTTACGTAATATCAGTCGCTTACAACAATTCTCTGTCCAGGGCATCATGCATATGAATCTAGTGCAGGGGTCTAGGGACTAAGCCTAAGCAGAGTGACTCCAGTCTGTACCTCACAATTTCCTTCACCTGGTATTGCAGGCAATTTGCAACACTACACTTTGTGTGGCATGGCTGAAGGAGAATTCGAACCACGATGAATAAATTCAAGGCTTTTAAATCCTAGGTCGTGCACTTAGCCAATTGATCATCCACGCCACGATTTTGATAATATTATTGTTGTATTTTCATTACAAGTAATTCACTTTTAAAAACACCTGCCTTCTTGCTCCATCAATGACCAAGCGCGCACGCTCTGACGTCACCCTGTTCAGTTTAAGCTTCGCCTACAACGCAGATCATTGAATACCTCCATGTAATGACGTCATTTCTCCTGTGGTGAATTTTAATTGAAACACTAATTGCTCTGCTGTTTACAAATAAAATCAGGTTTTGAAATCTGTAATTCCATCTTACATATTGATAAATAAACTTTGACTATGGCATGGCGTGATCAGATTACATGTGCTCTGCAACTTCTCGTTTAAACTCGAAATCATTTTCGTGTGATATTACAAAAACAGAAAGTTATGAAAGAAGAAACGCCTTCACGAAAATTCAATCAAATAATGAAATCAAAACTTCAAATGCCTTGATATCCCAGAAACAGTTTTACTTCCAACGGGACAAAGGATTTTCTTGAAAAACAGGCAGTTGATGTAGAATACTTTTTACATTAAGGGAGAACGGCAAGGAATATTCGTTTACAGTTAAAAAATTAGTATCCGAAAATTTACAGTATCAGGACGACGCAATCAGACATCAAGCTTGCCCTAGACCCCTGAAAAATCGAGCAGTTCAACAGAGTTTACAATGGAATGATGTAGTATAGACTACATTGGCGCACCGAAATGACTACGTTTAGGATTTGACTTTAGGGGATTTATTTTACCTTATCTTTTGAATGAAAAGTCAAAAAGACCGAAATTGGGCAGATAAATCGGGGGTTTTTCCAAACGGGGGTGTTAAGCTGACAATTTCATCTCTTACTGATTGGTAGGTAACCATTACTATCAAGCTAAGACAAGGGCCTTCCTCAACTACTCACAGTCCTTTACTCATTTACACCTCTGATTGACCCGAATTATAAACGACAGAAATTTGAGTGACCTATATTACTGTTGCCAGCTTTGGACACTGATCCTGAGATGTTGCTCTATGCTTTTTAAAACAAAAATTTGACAAAAATGCAGTATGGTGAGCTAAGTGTATAACAATTACTGATGTTGCTACTATGTCTAGCTTTGAGAGAGAAAATGATTCATTTTCGAATTGTCAATTACTCAGTCAATCAACCTGCACTGAAACCTAATCCTTGCAACTCCAAAACAAATATTGATTTCTTAGTCACAAGGCCCGAAATCTTCGAGAAATCCTGAAACCGAGGCCACGGAAATCAAGTGGTTAACCTTTAGCCATACAAGTGATCTTGCCTCTTACATCGCAAATAACAATAAGCCAGCTACCAAATGTCTCTAATTGTACCATAATTACAGTTCTTTGTTATTTAAAAATAGTCTTCTCAAAGAACCATTCATCTGAATTAGTTTCAGTTTCCGCTATGATGACTATACGCCTTCGACCATCAACTCCCACACTGTTGTCGGCAGCGTTGTACTTTGTAATGTCTAATTCCGTTATCCGCAGTGTTCAACGTGGTCTGTTATGTTACTATGGTGACAAAGCAGCGTCAAACATGGCCCTTGGCCATGAACACGACAGAAACAATAAGACGTTCGTGACCAAGACAAGCAGTCTTATTAAAACTCGACGCTGATCCATTATTCCATTAGCGACTGTCTTCCTCATAACGCATAAAACTACTCATTTGCTTCAGTGAAATCGTCGCTCTTCTTTTCTGAGATGCTTATAGCAGCCCTCCATTTATACTCTCGTTTTGCTGATGGGTCTAGCACATACAGGGAACCAAGAACCAGCCAGTCATGAGCATTCAACAGAGCAATACGCTCCGGAGTGCAAAAAATGAGGTCGTAATTCATATCTGCTTTACCAAGGGTGTGCTCATCGCTTCGATGAAGTTTACCTCTGATGAGGAGTCTATCCTGATCACAAGTCACGTTCCCAGCAGAGTCTTGCCAGGAGATTAGTTTATGAACTTTCCATCTCCTTTCCTTATGAAATAATACAGATGTTTCTCTAAGACCACATTCTGTCAATTCGACTTTAGCACTTATATCTCCATTAACAAAATGCTTGTGTAATTCGTCTTGATTTGTCACCCTATCCTCCTGTGACCGAACTACTCTGTCTACATAGTGATCTGATGGTTGAAACTCGAGTTTTAAGTGATGCTCAACGCTCTCCCCTGGTCTGTCAGGCCAGACAAATCGTGGTGCCAAGTCCACGTTCAAAGTTTGGCTGAGAGGAATATCGACACCTTTTCCCTTGTGCTCCAAAGAGAAAGACAAGGTCGAAGTGCTCGCGTTAATTCTTGACGTTGTGACCCCCATGTGGTCAGAAATAAACAAGAAAAGTTACATCACTCCAAGGCAAATGTCCTCTTGCTTGAACAACAAAACATCTCAAAAGCATAGATCTCCAACTGCCTTGTAAAAAAAGTTCAAATAAATTTCAACTGCGAAGATCAAGTTGCTTGAATCAACCATGCACCCACTCAGTTGCCCTGTTAACCTTTCTGATCGCGATGAGTGAGCAAGTATTGACTACTAATAAAGTCGAGTCATCCCTACGAAAGAAGCTGTCCCTGGCCTTGTTCCACGTGCACAGAAGCAACCTATGACGTTCTTTGGGTGAACGCTGCATTGAAACTGTGCTGAGCATTTCTGCCTCGCTGATCACGCACCATCACGTTTATTGTCCTTGACAAACAAACAGATCAAGCGATAAGTAGTTATCATTGAAGTAAGCGTTCCTTTTTTCGCAATGTATTTATGAATCAGGGTAACTCCACCAGCAGGCACCTACTTACATGACATCTGGGTTAAAGGAATGTTGATCAGTGAGAGGAGTATTAATCACTGACAGGAGGGTTATTGATCACTGAAATGAAGAGTACTGATTGATGACAGGAGGAGCCTTGATCAATGAGAGGAGGAGTATATATCACTGATAGGTTTCGTATAAATAGGTTGCCCTATACATATACTTTCCTTTCTGACGTTTCATACTCTGAAGAGTGTCAGACAAAAAAAGCTTTTAAGTGACTTTCTAGCGCAATGTCGCAAATTTTGAAGGCACTTTTCAAGTCTTGTACCACAAAAAGATTGTTCAAAAAACTTTTCCTTCATGTAACGTTCAAAAGATTTTCCAAGCACAATGACTAACTTTATGTTTTAAATGAAGATATCATCGGAAAAAAGCGCCATTGTTGTCCTACCCTGCAAACTATTTGATCGTGGTGTTTTTAGTAAAACCGATGTCTTACAAGTAATAATAAAACCTGAGCTGTACAATATTAGTCTTATGGTGAAGCTATCAAATGTATGATCAATTTTCAAAACATTGCTGCTTTGTGATGACCAGGAAACTATTTGATGGTCGTCACTATGCTTGAACAAAGGGTGAACTTGTACGAAAACATTTGCGTAGTCTCGTCTTCACAATGAGGAATAAATTATCTTTGCTTTCTTTTGTAATATTTTTATGACTGAGATGCCCAAAGCGTAGTCGTTTTTGTGATGTCCTAGAATCAGTAGCAAAAGTTATCAAGTTCATTCCGCTGTACAAGAGAGCTGTTGGAAAGGGTCCTGGGCACAAGCTGACGTCAAGTTAACAAATAAATAATTGTTGAAGTTAGGGCCATAACTTTCCCCTTTCAAAAACGTTTAAAAATATTTAAATGCAGAGCGAAAAAAAATCTTTTTAAGCATAAAATTCTGTGGACTTGTCGTCCAAAGACCAAACACAAATTGTCATCACTCTTGATTCTGTTAGCTGCGTTGTATCTTCCACTGCTATGAAGCGAGCACGTTTCCTGTCACGTAAAAAACAGGAAAACCTATCGTACTTTTTTTACCTCAGCAGAATTCACTGTAAGAGCCCCAAAGCCTACTGTCATGAACTTGTAACTATGTTAGCAAGTGAAAAAGAGTCCCAAAAAAAGCTTGCTGAAACAGACACAGGCATGGTGTAAGGGAACTATTAGTAGAGAAGGACGACTGTAAGGAACCCGGCGTCGGGACCTATTCGGGGCATATGCCCCTCGTATTCCTAAAGTTACGGGTTAGTGCCTCGGTTTCATGATCCCTATTAATAAGCTACGCTAAATAACACGTCTCATAAATAAAGCAGAGATTTAGAAGATAGTAAATACACGAGATGCGATCTCGGACAGAAAAATATTTAAGCTACGCGATAGGACCTGATTCGCAGCGTTGTTTTCTCGTTACTGAAATATTGCAGAATGAGGCATATGCCACATAGGGGCAAGTATTGTTAATTAGTATATTTACTTTGTAATATACTAATTAACAATACAGTTACCCAGTTCACGCTGGAAAACGAAAATTCTCGAACTGTGAACTCTCTTACTGGGGCCCGTTAATAATGAATGTATGCATGTATGCATATGTACTTACGTATTTATGCATGCATGTATTATGGATGTATATATTTATGTTTGTATGCAGGATGTGTGTATATATTTATGTATGTATGCATGATGTGTGTATGATGTATGTATATGTATGTATATGTGTGTATGTATGTATGTATGTATGTATGTATGTATGTATGTATGTGTGTACGTATGTATCTGTATGTATCTATATATATATATATGTATATATATGTATGTATGTACATACGTATGTAAGTATGTATATGCCAACAGCGTATGCTTTCTACCGAAGGCTCGCTTCTTTCAGACATTGAATTCAGTTCAGACTAATATTGGCATCGATACACCATATAGTACGTCATCATAACTGAGATTGCCAGAGAAACTGAGATTGAGAGAGCCATTGGTAGACGCGTTGCCATATTTTAGCCTCCCTTTCAATATACCAAGATATACAGAAGCAATTTGGTGCCGTGATATTATCATCGCGCATTGATCATTTTAATGTGTGTGCGTGCGTACTCAATCATCTATATGATTATCAAGTACCCTATTTCTTCAAGCAAATATGTGCAGGAGTATGGATTTGTAGATGTATACGTGAGAATTTCGGAGAAGCAGTATTGGAAACATTTGCACTAATTTCTCGCGTTTTATACATACCGTACTTCATCGGAAGTCATATTAAGTCATAAATTCTATATATACGTATACATTATATATCTATATATACATATGTGCATTCAGGAAATACGCGACTTATTATTGCACAAGCTGACAATAGTAAAAAATCCCTTAATTTTCTGTTGCACGTGAATGTCAAGACCAATTTAAGCTGTGTATCGATTTCAAAAAAGCGGCAATATATAGCGCTTACGCATTTAATCTGGACGTGTATGGTTTGTGCGAAGAAGTGCACAGTAAGGCCACTGGTCAAAGATTTCCAAAAACTAAAAGTCAAGGCAGTAAGAGACGACACAGTTGTATCCTTTTTCAGAAGATAGCTTTCCATCCTTTACGTTCTCCCCTTATCAGGCAATATTAAGTTATGAGCCCTATTTACCACGAATATTACATTGTTCTTTTATCTATAAAACCTTTTTATTCATATCCTTTAAACATGGCTTTAAGGCATACAATATACCACTGTTTCTCACACATGCATGACAAAATCGAACAATGAGAAAGTCATCACCAAAAACTACTTACAAAGTTATAGGTAGCTAGTAATTTAGAAATTCCGGTCAATAGCCACTTTCAAAGGGTAGATACAACAACCTATCACTAAAACAAATAAAAGACGGCATGCATTAGTCCTTTCCGAACTTTATATATCTGTACATAACGACAGAAAATACGATACCAGCACTGCTAAGAAGAGTTGCTCTCCAAACTACCGAACAGAAATGTACATTTCAACATATTTCAAGACTTGGATAGTATAAGGTTGTAGTGTACATTATACACGCGAGAGCCTTTATTCCCAATGTGGAAACAAGTCCTTGGCAATGGTAGATATCAGTCTTGCTCTACATCAGGCCGGCCTGATCCAACAATCCTGGGGTAACAAGCCTTTAAAAACGCCAGTAATATACTCGCATCATTTCATAAATAAGTACATATGTATCCCATGTGTTCAATGATCCACACTCTCTGATAACCATAATCTCTAACATAGCCACCCCTCTCTTACTAGGATGTTTAATAACTTCGAATAACAAATAGTTGCTAACTATTTACAACTTGTGTTAAAGGTCTTACTTGAGAATACCTTCCAAAGATGAAAGAATAATTTACTGAAATAATGTCAACAATCTACAGATATAAGGCCAGCCGACTTTCAATCAGAAAGAGGACGTTCAGTCAACCTAGGACAACTTGTTGCATAAACTGGAGAAATTAAGGGTTCGAGAACGAGGGACCAATTTACAAGGTAGTAAACAGAAGTTTTTCCAGCAGGTAAAGAAGTCGAAATTGCAACATATCATACTTCTTTCTACACGCATTACAAAAATGCTATGTTTTGACCTCTAAGTTTGACCATAGAGCAGTATGGAATACATACGGCTACACATACATATATATTATATATGCATATGTATATGACCTTCGGCAATAGAATTACCATGAATCTAAAATCTTTTACCAAGTTAGCTAGATAGTTAATTGATAAAAAAAGCTAGATACAGTACCACGGACTAAGGAGAAGTGGAGTGACGACTGAGGAGAAGTGGAGTGACGACTGAGGAGACGTGGTGTGAAGACCAAGGAGACGTGGGCTGGGCACTAAGAAGACGTCGACTGAAGACTAAGAAGTCGTGGGGTGTAAACTAAGAAGTCCTGGGTTGGACACTTACAAGACATGGGCTGAAGACTAAAAAGACGTGGGGTTGAGACTAAAAAGATCTGGGGTCAAGACTAACATGACGTGGGGTCGAGACCAAAAAGATGTGGGGTCGAGACTAAGCCATAGGTTAGAGAGTGATAAGTCGTAGGCTAGAAAACAATAAGACCTAGCTTAAAACCAGGGAGATGTTAGGCGGAGACTAAGAAGTGTGCTAGAGACTGTGAAAACGTTGGTTGGAGATAAATAAGGTATACGGTATGGATAAACAAGACCCTCTGAGATGGAGTGTAACAAAGGGGGGTGTCAGGGAGGGCAATGGGAGACAAGGCGGGGGCGGATATAGAAAAGGGTACGTAGGGGAAAAGGGGCAAGGGACTAGGCATACGTAAGAGAATTACAAGACAAAAAATGTTAAGGAGAGAAAAGTCAGTGAAAAGTGTGCAAGAATATAGAGGCCGTAAAATTGAAAAATGGAAAACGTGAATCGAAAACAGCTATGGTTAAGGGGTACGAGCACAGGGAACTGTTTACAAAGACGTTATCTTGAAAGAGAAACTGAGAAAAACAGCCCGATGTAGGCACAAATGAAATGAAATACGACCTAAGAGTTATTAACACAATTGACACCATGGCATGAATTCTCATCAGACAGGGATCATTCGAGTACAACAAAGTGGGAATTATTTAGAATAAGCATGATATAACAAGGCCAACAAAAAAGTCAAAACCATGAAATAAGGAAGTGATACCACAACCAATTATGCCAACAGAGCCATGCAAATTCAATGAATACATACATACATACATACATACATACATACAAACATACATACAAACATAAAAACATACATACACACATACATACATACATACATACATACAAACAAACATATATACCTACAAACATACATACACACATACACACATACATAAATACATACACACATACATACATACAAACACACATACACACATACATACATACAAACATACATACATACATACATACATACATACATACAAAAACATACATACATACATACATACATACATACATACATACATACATACATAGCCCTGGCGAATTTAGGTACATGAATCCTAAAGCTTAAATGTGCAAATGTCAATTCAATGAAACTAAGAAAGCAGACGACAAACGGAAAAGCCACAAAAAAGTGAAACAAGAAGAAGACAAGCTCAAAACTCACTGGCACCAGACGGATAAATTGGAATTTGAACGACTGTTAGACCCCACATTACTATAATCATGCGAAATTTAATCTACCTTATACCATTTTGCAGGATGATAGGCAGAAACGAATGTCCTGACAACGACCTTCGATAATTCTCACTATAAAAGAGCTGTTGCAGATGAAGCCTTCTAATATGCCTACTTTCATATAATACTCTACTTGAAATTAATGTATATACATGGGACACAGATAACGGACAAGTTGTCTTGAATTAAACCATGCAAAGTATGTTAATTTATGCACAGCGTTAGACTCGTAAAGGACGACAAACTACATTCCAATATACAGGCAATCAAAGATGATTATTTTAAATTTAGTTTTCTATAATTATTCCCTTTCATAAATAGTTCCTCATCTAATAAAAGCTGATTATAAATTTCTTGTAAATGTCTTCTGTATATGTACTATATACATTCCAACACAAGCCAAGCCATATTTTACACAGGCCTGTTTCAATTTCTCTTTTGTACAACTTAAAAACGGATATCAGCTCTAGAATCTGTCTATTTCATAGTGTTATTTTCTACTCACGTAACAAGCCACGGATGATAAAAACCTCGACACTTTCCACCAACCAGTTCATATGTATAACTCAACCATAAAGGCACTTCACTTCATCCAGGGGGAGACATACGTAGAATCCTTGTCGCACACACGGGCTAGCTCAATCTAAAAGGGCCCAATTAAAAGCCTTCGCTGGTATCTGATAATTTGTAGCTAACTAGAGCGCTGTAGCAATTTATCTACATAAAAGGCTTCCCTTTCGTCTGGATCAGATGAGTAAGAGAACGATGTAAACTCCTTATTACAACGCTTCTTCCCGATTTTCACTGCCCTCATCCTTCGCTTGCTTGGCAGCCTCACGTTCACTATCCTGTAAACATAAACAATTAGTGAATCTTACACAGGTGTAGACACGTATGGTCCATCAGAGTCAAAACATGAAACAAGCAATACAAAAAGAACGAACATAACTATTATTATCTGATGTTTAACTTCTTAGCTCTCAACATTCATCACTCAAATGCATCCTACAGCGTGTTCAATCTGCAAGTAAACCTTTTGAACTTTTTTAAAATTTTTACCTCTGCTTTTAGCAGTTACAGAAACCACCATTATATACCAATTTCACGCATATCTAAGTATAATGGAAACTAAAACCTTTAAGGTCATAGTCAAATGACGTCATTCCACGTCATAACCCGACAAAATGTGCTAGTGTCAGCAACTGATAGATATTCATATATCACAAAAAACGCTCTTAATGAGACAAACTGGTTAGCGATTCCATTAAAATAACAATCTTTGATGAATTTAATCACACTGAAACTTTTGCTTATATGACCTGCTGCAAAATGTCGTGTCGCGTCGCTGTGATCACGTGCCCAGTACTAACTTGAGTATAATTGGTATAACATTGGCAAATAATCCTAACGAAATCAGTAACTTAGATCAATGTACAAGGAGTAGAGGGCCTAGGCCACAAAAAATAACCAATAGGAATAAAGAGGGGAAAGTGCTTACCACGCGGTCCGCTTCTGTCTTCCACCAGCCATAGTTATCATTAATATACTCTATTGCTTCAGGTACATTGGCAAATTCTAGACACAAGATAACACAGCCGAATTTAGTTATAGTATCTACCAAATGGCGTGAGCCAAACAAGGAGCAAAATTATTACAAAATGTCAAATGATTATGATCACTAATTAATCAAACAAACAAACAAACAAACAAGTATTCAAGCACACCCTTAAGAAATTCCAACCTCCCCCTTCCCCCGACACACACATATATACACCCCTTTCTGCTCGTTCAAACAGTCACGGCACAGGTACGCAAATGTCTTTCGCTGATACTCAAAATATGAAAATCTACTTACTGTCCCATGCAGTGTACAAATCGATCACAAAATAGTCAATGAATAGAACCTACAACGAAAAAATAATACACACTTCAGAATACAACAGAGACTTAAACTCTCTCACAAACATCCTTACTACATAAAGTTATCTTTACAAATCGCTGGACATATAGCCGAATCCCTTGACATATCGTTTGAGTCAAACACTTCCTCTGAACGAAAAAAATGGCATTTGTATCATATCTGATGGACAGCATTTTATGCCAAGGGACCCTCTCAAAAATATACACTTCGTGCGACCTTCGCCTTTGAAGAAGCATCGTCTAAGATTGATTGACACACCCTTCGACGGACAGAGAGACGGCAAGGCTTCGCCGCTATATGGCATCAGTTAACAGCACAGTTCACGATACGGCAAATACGTGACATGCACACCAACCAATGGTTTTACGCTATTGATAGGAGTAACACCCCTAACGTCACACTATATAGTACAAAGAGAATATCATCTTTCAATGGATCATTTGAAGATATCCGTATTAATGAAAGAAGGTTCAATTGTATTTTCAGGCAATATCATGTGACAGGACATATTTGTCCCCAGTCCTTCTTTAATTCCTAGCCAAGTAGAAAATATGGCACCAGTGTTTGGTATCACTGCTTCTGTCCTGAATTTTTGAATATGGGAAACAGATTTTTGTTGGTTATGGTCAAAAAGACCAACTTTATCTTTACATGTTACAAAATTATCTCACTCTCCACAACGCTTTTTCCCCCAAATTGTTTTAAATTATAATTGTCCTTCTTCTTCGTTGAACCAGATGGTTGCATGTTTAGTTGCTGTCTCTATGTTGATGTCATTGCTGTAAACTCACGAAAATTCTGCTTGACCTTAGCACGCCATCTCAGCGTCGAGTTAACACGTGTCAGGTTTCCCGCAATCCTTTCATAACGCCTCTTAACATAACATCTCATACCATGCCCGAAAAAACCGTCAATTTTCTGCGTAATATTGAAGGCTAAAGAATTCTTTTCTCGCTTCTCATGTTCTCTAATAGGTACTGATTTGGTAAAATTCTTCTGCAAGCCCACATCTTGAAAAAATATACCATTTTCCTTGCCTTTCTCTTAAATTGACCATAATTCACACCCATAACACTCTGAGGCACGAGTCTCTCTCACTTTTAAAACAACCTAACTAGAAAAGCTTATCAACAGCAAGACAGACTGCTTTTGGATAACAAAAAATGTATTACAAAAAAGGTTTACAAGAACGGCTATACATTGTCATAAAACCTTGCTATACACTGTCATAAAACCTTGCTATACAATGTCATAAAACCTTGGCATACACTGTCATAAAACCTTGCCATACACTATAATAAAACCTTTCGATACACTGTCATAAAACCTTGCTATACACTGTCATAAAACCTTGGCATACACTGTAATAAAATATTGGCATACACTGTCATAAAACCTTGCTATACACTGTCATAAAACCTTGCTATACACTGTCATAAAACCGTGGCATACATTGTCATAAAACCTTGCTATACACTGTCATAAAACCTTGCTATACACTGTCAAAAAAACCTTGGCATACACTGTCAGAAAACCTTGGCATACACTGTCATAAAATCTTGGCATACACCGTCATAAAACCTTGCTATACACTATAATAAAACCTTGCTATACACTGTCATAAAACCTTGCTATACACTGTCATAAAACCTTCCTATACACTGTCATAAAACCTTGGCATACACTGTAATAAAACCTTGGCGTACACTGTCATAAAACCTTGCTATACACTGTAATAAAACCTTGCTATACACTGTCATAAAACCTTGGCATACATTGTCATAAAACCTTGCTATACATTGTCATAAAACCTTGCTATACACTGTAATAAAACCTTGCTATACACTGTCATAAAACCTTGCTCTACACTGTAATAAAACCTTGCTATACACTGTCATAAAACCTTGCTATACACTGTCATAAAACCTTGCTATACACTGTCATAAAACC
>JANTCA010051706.1:0-17908 GCA_024741275.1 Chironex yamaguchii
CGGTGATCCATAACCCAAAATATATAGGCAGGACATTCCTTGCGCTCCCCTTGAGAGAGTAATTCTTTTCCAAAAAATTTGAATACCTATTTAAATTTGGCCCCAGCGGCCCCTGGTATGGTATGATATGATATGATATGATATGATATGATATGATATGATTGATATGTGACATGATACGATTTGATATGGAATGGAATGGGATGATATCATATGATAGATATGGTATATGGTATTATGTGATGTATGATATTATTTCATGTGATATGATACGATACAATGTTAAGTAATCACAGAAAAGAAATACCGTTTCACTTTGTTTTCCTGTCATTCTCTATTGATTTTATTGTGCTTGTTACCGTGCATGTAGTACTAATGTATTACTAATGTCATTACTAGATGCATTAATGGGTATCTTTGCAAGAAAATTCGCATCCTAGTGACGCATCAACTTCAGTACCTCCGTGATGCTGATCATATTTTGGTCCTGAACGAGGTAATAGTTTTGTTTGTGTGGAAGCTAACCAGTTTTCTCTGCGATGACACTATGGTGACAAAGAAAATGGGCATTTCTGAGACAATAAATATCAAAACTCATTGCTTAAGGTTTTTGGTGGATTTGCTGTTTTTCTTATTTACACAATTTTTATCCCGTAAACAATTCAAAATCAACACTATTTAAAATTAAATATTTCGAGTTGATTTAGAACAATTTATATTTCAAAACAAATCGAATCCTCTAACTTTGAATCGCTTTGTACTTTTAAAGCTAAAGGTTCATGGTGTATGAAAGTAGGGCCCACATGCTAGATGAAAGCTCTTCCTTTAAATGCATCAGCTTGCGTGGTCATCTCTTATGATCATGTTCAGAAAACTTGTACTTTTAAAGCTAAAGGGTCATGTAGTATGAAAGTAGGGCCCACACGCTAGATGAAAGCTCTTCCTTTAAATGCATCAGCTTGCGTGGCCATCTCTTATGATCATGTTCAGCAAACTTGTACTTTTAAAGCTAAAGGTTCATGGTGTATGAAAGTAGGGCCCACACGCTAGATGAAAGCTCTTCCTTTAAATGCCTCAGCTTGCGTGGCCATCTCTTATGATCATGTTCAGCAAACGTGTGCTTTTAATCTCTTGGTCGTCTTGTAAAATCCTGAATGTTCTCCCTTTGTTCTTTCACTTGACCATCTCTCGACGACAGTAGTGCTTGTGATTATGCTTCTTGTGAACATAAAATTGATATCAATTTTTATCAAGTCTTTGATAACGTTTTAAGTATAATTGCTTGACTTTCTTTGTGCATTGCCGTCTTTCGAAAATACTTGAACTAACAGATTTTATGTACTCAAAATATTGCTTAGGACTTGCTGATCATATTGTTTTCAGTTATTACATACAATTCAGTACACCTTGATATAGAAATGGTCTCCTTTTTTTTCTTTTTTACTGAAGGGTGAGTGTGTTGGCGCGGGCACATTTTACGAGTTGTCCGAATCCGGTCTTGATTTCATGTCACTCTTAGAAGTTGAAGAGGTAGACTCTGCTATCGAAACAGACAAAGAAAATGACGACGAATCGCGAGAAAGAAGGTTCAGCAGACAATTGAGTTGTCATCCAAACCTTAATCCCAAAACTCCGTTAAATATTGTGAAACAGAGAGCTTCCTTCATGAGGCAGGAAAGCTATGGAGAACCAAAGCTGATGAGGTCCGAACTAGGTATAGCAGAAGAAATAGAGGATGTGCAAGTCTTTGTACGTTAGTGTTCATTTTATCACCGATAACTATGTAGAGTGATGTTGCATTTTTGGCTTGGAAAAACGTTTTTCTCATCTTGGTCATGTTGTTTGCATATACAAGAGAAAGATGCTATCGTCAGTATAGTCCCTAGAAATCGCAGCTTTTAATATTTTCTGTCATTGCATACTTTGGTAGTCTCGAGATAGTGTTCGCACATAAGGAATTAATCACACTCGTTGATGCCCCATCGCTATTAGTTCTGTCGTAGGAGCCCCCTATGTATGTACTCAGGTAACGGGGAAGGTTTTTGAAGGCTTCCTTTCATCATTCTCTTGTTTTGTGATGCGTTTGTGCTAATTAACGCCGACAATGCAAACGTGTTTTTTTTTGGCGGCGTTGGTATGTATGTCTGTTTATCTGTGAGCGACCTAACTCAAAACATTATCTACGTATTTTGTTAAAATTTTAAGAGTACGAGTGACAGGTTTTTGGTGGTTTATCGGATCACCGTCTGGATCTTGGATTTTTAAGAATACTTTATCGTTGCGAAATAAGGTGGCTTTTTGACATTGTTGCAAAAGGCAATATCAAGAGTCAATAATTAAAGTGACTTTTCGTTTCATCACATTATTCTTTTCCAATGAACTAGGAGGAGACAGAACTTCCTAAAGAAAAGAAAGCTGAAGGAGCAGTTGGTTTTCAAACATACTTTAAGTTTTTCAAGAGCGGTTACGGACCAGTAGTATGGTTTTTAACCGCACTGGTGTTCGTTGTTTGCCAATCCGTTTATCTGACAGCTGACTGGTGGTTGTCATACTGGTTAGTAAGAAGAGCTTGCTATTACTGTCATTTGTAAATGACGACTAAATTGTATAAATTCAAACTGTCTTATGTTGATCTAAAACGTTGCACGTGGACGTTTTTGAAATGTGTTATCAAATTTTTAATTTTCTTTAGCTGTTTTGAAGTTAGTTTTATTTCAATATTACAGATAAGACTAGTCTAAATTCCAGCAGGCTTTAGATTGTGTATCATACACTAATTCTCTTTCTCAGACGAAGGGAACAAAGAGAAAGAAGACACTGTCATGATAACCCAAGGCCCAACATAGCATGCCAGCATGGCATTCCTTACGCATTTCGAGTCCTTTCCTTTATAAGTACAGCTTGAACAACACTTATAATGACACATATACTGCATACCAGTATTTGCTAAATACCAGTAACGCAAGTGGACCGCAAGAAGGTTTTTTGAAAGTTGAAATTAAGATTGCGAGCAACAATGGTACTAGAAAACCTTGAGAGCTCGATGCTGATGAGTGTACAACATACAAACAATGTACAGCTCCCCACCCCACCACTCCCCTGCCACTTACTATGATGCTTTCTTTGATTTCTTCAGGTCTTTATCCACCATTATTCCTTGCTTCTCCTTTGCTAGGTCGAATAAGGAGCAAATTTTCTTGGCTTCAAATCGGACAGCTGAGGACAAGAGGAAGCTTAATAGAACAAGGGATATTTCCATTTATTCAGGACTAGTTGCTGCTTTACTCTTCCTTGGCATTTCAAGGGCATTTTTGTTCTTCAGGGTCATCTTAAAGTCGTCCGAGAGTCTCCACGGACAGATGTTTGCTGCAGTGCTGAGGACGCCAATACGTTTCTTTGATACCGTCTCAATTGGTTAGTAGAACACTGTGGGCGTGACTTTCGCAGAATTTTTTTTCTTGGTAATTTTACTTAATAGTTGGTGGCAATGCTGGAGAGAAGAAATGATTACCTTCAGCGTCCACATGTCATGTCAAAAGCAAAAAAAACTTGCCTACCTTATTTATCTTGAAGTAGACAGCTTGAGTACACTCAACGATTTTGTGTAGAAATGTATTTGGTCGCTTGGTATTTGACGAAAGGCTACTAGAGAGGTATGGCGCCGTGATTCTTCTTCATATGGAGAGCAATAGAGAGTTGAAGTTCATCACGTGAGTGTATTTTACCGACACCAAAGCGTTTGCTAGTGCTACGTTCCCTATCGGTTTGGACATCAAGCGCCAAAAAGTTAGGAAGTTTGCATGAAAACAATTTTTATTGAATGACTTCTTTCTCTTTGTTGCCTAACACATCTATAGGTTTTGTTAAAAGTGTACTTATTGTTCGGGATTTAAGTCAACGTAGTTTTTCCTAAGAATGATAACTTATAACATTGTATAACTTTTATATAATCATGTATTTAGGGCATATAATTGTGAAGATTACAAAGGCTTTCTATTTCATTAAATACCTTTTACAGTTTTGTGGTTAATTTTTTGAAAATATGTCTTGCTGAAGTGTGCATGTATATACACATGGCGTGGCGCGTTTTTTTATTGCAGTCAGTTGAAAGTTATTTAAAATTTCTTGCTTCAATTGATTTTCTCGTATCACAGTTCACCACGTTTTTTTTGTTTCAGGGCGTATTTTAAATCGGTTTTCTAAGGACACAAGTTTAGTGGATGATATGCTATCGTTCACAATGTTTGACTTATTCCAGGTAATTTTTTATGCTTTTACGCTGCGTAGTGGTTTTTTCCTAAGATAACTTGGTGTATTTTGATCTTAACATCTTTCAGCAACTATCAGTAACTAGCGTGTCTGCCAATACGTAGAAAAACTTATGGATGGCAGTAACGTAGACAACAACGAATGTAGTATTCTTTCGCTATGATTACTTTAAACGAGACAGACATTGCTTTTCTATTGCGTGAAGTGTTTGTTATGTTGATAGTACCGTCTAATTTCTTAATTACACGTGATTCAAATATTGACGTCGTAAGAAAGATCTTTGAAGATGAGAACGAAGTAAAGTTCGATTGTTACTGTTTAAATGATAAAACGCAAATCGTCAGCGATTGCAGTTCTTCGTATTGTGATTGACAGCAGTAATGTCTGTACTCGTGTTGCTCATAAGGACACAAGAACAGATAGGAAACTTAGTGATTTGCAAGAGTAAGTAACCTGTCAATGGCTTCCACCTCCTCGTTCTTTTGACTGGATTTGCATCAGTTTTTGTAAACGTTCGTCAAATTCAAGTCTTACGGTATTACGTATCTTGTTGTTTACAGACTGGCCTGGTTGTCATTGGTATTCTGATATTGGTCTCTGCTAACAACCCATTAGTTTTTGCCATGGTGGTTCCTCTTGTCATTATATTCTACTTACTTCGGCGATACTACATCAGAAGTACAAGGGAGATTAAAAGGATAGAGGGAGTTTGTAAGTAGCTTTTTGCATGCCTGCGTGGAAAGCAATCATCAGACAAGCCTGCATCTTTCGGTTTAAAATCGCAGTATGCTTTGATTTAGCCGGCCAGTATTTCTGTATTCGTATTTTATATCTTTATAGCAGTTAATTAAAGTGATTGCTACCCGAGACATAGTTTAGTATTTGCTGATTTTGCCTGCAGTTATTAAATTCAGTTGTTCGAGCGAAACATCAAGTAGACGCCTGATGTTATTTTAATATCCTGTTAAATTAGTCTTTTCTGATATAGTTCATTTATTAACAAGCAAGGAGACATAAACTGTTTTCATGGCAGCGTTGGGTTTTGTCGTCAAGTCAAGGATAGAAACCGTAACTTTGCCGTCATTTTTGAGAAGGAAACGATTGACATACAACTTGTTGCTGGATAGTTTTTTCTCCAAAAAGGTGTTCATGTTATAACCTTAAATGCTTACTGTACACTACCACAAGCCCTACGGCATTTCCTGGTTGCTTTTAATCGAGCGCTTGGTAAGGGTACACAACGTCACTAGACGTACAGAATTTCTGGGTTTTTTTGATGTTGTCACACCAGACTGAATTGGCCATCTGACACCGCTTGATAGACTGCTTCGTCTGGATGCTTTAATTGCTTGTAAGGCTTGACACTTTTAGAGAATTCTTACTTGTGTGTTAAAATCATGAGCCGCCGCGGTATAGTGGATAAGTCGACAATCTTGCGGGTTCAAATCCGCATCGCCACAAACAAAATGCCAGAGAGAAGGTAACGGGAGCCCAGTCTCGTTAATACCTAACTTCCTAGTAAATTCCCTACCCTTGACGTTGGCATCAGCTACGCTTGGTGGCGAGTATGTTACAAAAAATGTTAAAACCACATCCAAGGGCCCAAAGATAGATTCGCCCTTCAAGCGGCTTTGGGCGGTTTTTGTGCCATGGTGGCACAACTTTTTGTCTTTTTGTTTCCTAGATTCCTGATCTGCGCTTATCCCTTTTTTTCATTTGATGTCACTTGTTTCAGCATCCGTTTTCTTGTTCCTCCTTCATTTGTGAATACTTGTGTACCGCCGCATTTCTGCCACTAAACTCACAGCGCCCTTTGATACACTTGTGTAGATGTGTGCACTATAGACTTAACGTTTTATTAGCTCAGGCATGCCATGGGATGATCAGATGTTTTTAGTTGTAAGTCTATTTTGTTTTCTTTGTAGCAAGAAGTCCAGTGTTTGGACACTTTTCTACGACACTTCTTGGCTTAGCAACGATTCGTGCTTTTGGTACACAAGAAGTTTTTACCGATTTATTCTTCAAGTATCAAGATGCTCACACGGGAGCCTGGTTTACATTTGTTGGATGTAGTAGTTGGCTTTCTTTCCGACTCGATTTTCTCTGCATTGCCTTTATTGCGTCAGTGGCTTTTATCTCAGTGGCAATATCTGGACGTAAGTATCTACATTTATATATTTGTGCATGATCGTCTGTCAAATGCGGCAATGATCAAAGATATCTGGCACACAGTACAATGTGCTACTATAAATTCCTGTATCGAAGCTATCTGTCGGGAGCTTTTAGATACCAACGTTAGATCATGGATATAGGAGTTACACGATGATCGTACATACACGCAAGCATGCGAACACAAAGGAACGTCGTGTGATTAATTTTCAGGCCTTACATTTGCGCCTGCATTAAAATTCTAATTAATAGTAACTCTGATAAATACAACGGGTTCAAAACTTGTCAGTTTGCCATGAAGATTGTAACCAATATATTTGACTCGTGACTTCGTTAAAATCTCCTGAGATGATTAGCGTACCAAAGCAACGAAAACGTTGTGAGTCCCTTTTCATTACGATATCAATATGCCAATAAATACAATGCAACAAAGCAAAGACACCTGAGGATGTATATCAGTGTAGTTATTTTGATAGAAATCGTGGATATGCATTTCCGAAGAGGTAGCATATTCCGAAATTGCCCTGGCATAGATTGTATGTAACTTAAAGTATGTGACGTAATTTGTTTTAAACTCTTAAGTTCTATTTCGTAGAAGGATATGGACCTTGACTATGTCATTGGAGAAGTATTTATGGATTCTGGATTAAAGTGCTGGCTACAGCATGTAGTCTGATATGACAGCTGTGTTGAAAAACTAGTTTAACTTTTTAAGACTTTTAAGAGTCGTGGTAAAAAATCTAACCAAGATGTTTCCAGTTCACAGAACGAAAGGAAAAGTTAGGACGTGCCGTCGTGCAATTCACAAAATAACTGCAAATTGGTATCGTTTGTTTGCACGCGTCGCTTTTGCGTGGTTTGACTTCCTAGCCTAATTACTGAGAATATAAAAAAAATGACGAGAAACTATTTTATGTCTATTTTTGGTCTGCTTTTTTGGGGGGCGGGGGGTTGACTTTCAGGTATAAAAAACATCCACTATATTTCATTTATTTCGTTAATAGAGCTAAATCCGGGAACGGTTGGATTGATCCTCTCCTACTCAATCAACATTACTGGTGTTTTCCAGCAGGCTATACGTCAAAGTACGGAAGTTGAGAATCAGGTATTACATATCGTTGCTTTTCCGTATAACAATTATGGATGAATTTCACATGCACGCTTTCCAGGCATTAGAGTTGCACACAGTGATAATTTTCTTTGGAGCACTCTCGTAAGTATCTTATTGCTGTAGTATTGCGTAACTGCCAACGGAACCTTGTTACTTTATTGTCCTGGTTACTGCTTCTCAGATTGGTCACCTATCCAAACTTGTTTTCAAAGACCCTTGATCCGGGAATATTAGGTTCAACTCCACACCTATATATTTGATTCGATCGTGAATCTATAAATTCCCATATTCTCACATTAGGACAGATGCAAAAGTTGCCCACACGTACTCTAACTTGCACTACGTTTCGCATAGCCTTTTGGAAAATGCTTTTATGACCAATGAGCAAGTCTTTCATGACATACTATGGACAACCAAGCTCCCAAAAGTGTACCTTGTGTACCTTATCAGTTATGCATATCAAATACCGCTCCGCTGGTTCAGCCTCCTTGACATTAAGAATTTACTTGAGAGTGTCCACTGTGCGTGTAATTGCTAAAAACAGGAAAAAGCTAGGCGGAAGCCAAGGCTTTGCGTGCCACTTACACAAGCTGTAGCATGAGGAAATACCCTTGACATGTCAGACATTGTTTTCCATGAAGTTTTAAAGTTGATGTGTATAAGCTATACGTAGACTCCATGTATTTCATCGCCTTTTAGATGACGTCGGTTGAACGTATTATAGAATACAGCGAGTTAGAACCGGAGGCTCCACCAGAGACTGATCATAAGCCCCCGGATGACTGGCCAAAAAGGGGATCTATTGACTTTGAAAATATGTCATTCGCATATGCACCTGACCTTCCCGATGTCCTTCACAAAATTACATGTCACATTAAAGCAGAAGAAAAGGTGAGTAATCTCAAAAAATATCACAGTTTATCCTTTGAACTGTGACGTAGAAGCAGCCCATGTGGCAAGATTACAGGACTACAGGAAGATAGAACGAAGTGAACACCGAAGGAAGTGAAACAGGTAAAGTGATGGCAAGTCGCAAGGTGGAAAGGTGATGTAAAAATACGCACAGACAGTTTAGACAAGACGCCAATGAATTTGCTTGGTATCCGATATTTTCTATCAAATAGTTTGTATGTAGCTCACCTGTCAGATTTTCAGCTGCATTTGCGAATGTTGATTACAAGTTACACATTTTCATCATTCTTCCTTGGTTCTCCGTCACTGTATGCAGAAATGCACGTTTGAAAGTAGAAAATTACTCAGCATTTGTACTGTACGGCTTGCATTTTTATCAAACTGCATGTTCCATCGAAGACACGGAACCACATGAAAGCTGCAGCATCAATTTTTTTTGTATCACTTATTTGCTACGCTATGCTGACATGATGTTTTGTCTTCACTCGTCGATTTCGTGCTTTGTTCTTTTGATTCTTTGTTTTTTCTTGTGTTTTTTCTTGTGTTCTTGTGTTGTGAGCACACTGTAACTTGAATAGAAATTGATAGAGATAGATACAAATAGGCAGAATATACTCAAGGACCAAGAGATTAGGTTTGGGTAGTGTTCCGTGTATTTTACATGAAATTTGAGCTCCCTCGGGGGAAGTTTACGCTAATTGATTGCTTTCCAGTTCATCTTTTCATACGGAATAGATAGATTACTTTCACGAAAACTAACATTTTTGGTTGCTAGTTCGTTTCAGTATGACTAATGTAGTTTAATTTCTACTTTTACTTTGCCTCGCAGATTGGAGTCTGTGGACGAACTGGAGCTGGTAAGTCTTCCCTGCTTTCAACTTTGTTCCGAACCTCGGAACCAAAGGGAGATATCAAGATTGATGGTGAAAATATTCTGGATATGGGTTTGTATGATCTAAGGAGTAAACTTTCAATCATACCTCAGGTAAGTAAAAAGGTGCATTTTTCATGCATCTTATGCTTATACCACCTTCCCAATATCGCAGCAAGACCGTATTAGATGTGTCAAAGTTATTGATGCATTTTTTCTTTATTTCTTTAATCCCGGTTTCTCAAGTTTCATATAAAGAGTGCGACAATCAGTTTGTACCATCTTTTGAATCAACAGTCAAAAAAGCTTTTGAGGTATTCGTCGTATTTTTATCTTGCCTCTCTATGAAGTAAGTCATAAAGCATATTTCCATACGTTGCAAGGTTTGCTTATGGTTTTTTTTAATGAGCGGGTCCAGGCCACATGAGTTTTGTTGTGGTGTATGGCTCTGTCCACTGAACCCATGAACAATGTGTCCTGGACTTGCACGAAAAAGTGAGAATACAATGCTAATTTTACCGCTACATGCGTATTTTATTGGCAGAAAAGAATCCTTTTTGAATGGTCATGCCTCGTGTACCTTATACTATTAACATTTTTAATGTTGCAAGACAAATTGTAAACACAACAAAAGGAATTTATCTGTTACATCGTGCTCTCCTTTGTACCAATATTTTTATGACCAGGGCATGAAGTACAGAGACTGAAGAATTCTTCACTTTGCTTTCCTGCCGATTAAAATGTTTACATTTTAAAATGTCTTACCCATCTTTAACTTCACTTTTCACTGTTTAGCTTGCCTGTATTACCTTGTATCTTGAGTTGCCTGGTCCTTTACTTGCCAGTAAACCTCCTTAGAAGATTTTTTTAGAAATTACGTACACACTTTAGGAGAGTGTTTGTCCTACAGAGCATTTCATGTTGTATTATTACATTAGACTGTTTGCGTCTGTCAAACTTTCAACCGCCATGTCATTCAAAAACGGTAAAAGCTGTTAATGTTTTTAATGTAGGATCCAGTTCTTTTCAGTGGGACAATGAGAAAGAATTTGGATCCATTTGATGAACATAGTGATCTGGAAGTTTGGAATTCTCTTGAAGAGGTAATTGCGGCATGCTTTCTAGTTGCTGTATTTTCAGACAGATGTAAGCTTTGTTATTATGCATCGAGGCTGGATGCTATCCCTATCATATTGATCATAAGCAGAACAGGACAGCTTTGCATCGCAAATTCAAGGACTTTTTTCATTCGTATGTGCACTTGCCTTTACCCTAGCCCTTCCTTCTTTGTATGTTTTTGTTGATCTTTGTCACTATTCTGTGCTAGTTTGGTCTCAGTTTTTGTTACCTGTATTATCTACTTCTCATTCTGTCGCATGACTTAAGTCTTGTAGGTAGAAAATTCGTGGATGGGTCGCTCTCTTCTTCAAAAGGGCGGTAAAGTTGCAAATTTTATATTTTATTGGTCATATACTAGCCCGCGGCACTACATTTGAGAATCGTTTGCAGTTGATGAGAATGATTTATTATCAGAAAGCTCAGACGTCCGTTGCTGACGATTGCCTGGCGTTGCACTATTACATATGTAACGGGTAATTACCACTTTAATAGAACATAGGTACGTATGTTCTATCAACTGAAATACGAATCATACTTCGACTGTTCGTTTCTAGTGCAATAACTATTATATTTCTTTCAACAGGTACAATTAAAGGATGTTGTCATGTCTATGCCTGGAAAATTGGATAGTGAGATGGCTGAATCTGGCTCAAACCTGAGTGTTGGTCAAAGGCAATTAGTTTGTCTTGCACGTGCTATTTTGAGAAGGAATAAAATCCTTGTGATTGATGAAGCAACGGCAAACGTGGACCCCATGTTAGTATTCACATTTTTAGGCAACTCCGTTGTGTCCTTTTCAGAGGGTTTCTTTCTGCATACGTAAAGGAATACAGTCAGCTCCCGTTATCTCGACACCCCGCTAACATAATTTCTAATCCCCGACCAAAATCCTATATTTTTAACTTGAAAAGTACCCTGTTAACTCGACCTTTCTGTCTGGACACCCCGCTATATCAACATATCAGTAGGTAAAAAAACCTCGACTTTTTGAATAGTAAACTAAACCCCGAAGGAAAAATACTAACAAAACTGTAATTTTGAAATATTTAATTAGGTTTTGACCATTTTACACCAACTTCGTATGTTTACTGAAAAAGTCCGTGATACGTGGCTGCTTCATTTTCGTTTTCTGACTGCTGTCATCGGTCTTTTCCAGCTGATTTCCTAATTTTCGGAGCAATTGTCAACGAACTGCTTCCTACACACTAAGAGGCAGGAAATTGGTAAGAGAGATTTACCGTTGCAATTATGAAAGAGGACGCTCCAATCATATATCTTACGGTTTCTAAGGCCTACTTTAAAAGTCGCATTTCTGCCGCGTCGAATTGAACTAAACAGCGAAAAAAGAACTAAATGACCTTTAAAATCCACTGCCGCATTAGTGCGACGATTGCCTAAATTTCGAAGGTTTGGCAAAACAGTGCATTTTATCTTGAAAGCAAGCTCTGAGAACGAATGCATTGTGAGAATAACAAGGAAATCAATGAACCGGGGTGACGCGGAAAGGATGCGAGTACCATGCTGTTTGAAGTTTACTAAGCTTTAGAAATTATTTTCGATGATGAGAACTGAACCCCCCGAAAACTGCATGAAAAGAGATTATTTATTTCTAAAGAAACATGTAGTCCTTAAAAATAAAGTTTTTGGTGATTTAATTGATTAATTGGCCTATTCTCGTCTACTTAAAGCCCAAACATAAGTTGCGTACTCATTGCTTGTAACACGTTTACTAGGTATAAAAGTCGGAAATATTGAAACCCCATTAGCTGGCCCCCCGCTAATTCAGCGTTTAATTCCCCTAGTGATGTGATAGAAGAGGGATGACTGTACATGTTTCCATTCTTTTTGGATTCTACCTTTATTTACTTTAAAGACATTGTTGTGACTTAGTCATCATAATCCCAATGTTTTTAATGGTGACAGTATTTGGTAAGGTGAACTGTGAACCACTTCTACTTTACTTTTTCTCTGGACAGCACGTCTGGGTGAAGAGCAGGAGCCATACTTTAACTCACGGCATTGTGTAGTTCCTAATATTTATTGTGACTTGGAGCAAGTTGATCAAGCGGTACTTTGGATGGACAAGGGAAAGGCTCTAGGTATAGATAGTACATTAGCAGAATTTTAAACGGCTCCAAAAGTAAGGAAAGGCTTTAAAAAATTTCTGCCGCTGGATTTACAAAGGCAACCGAGCTGAAAAGTGGGGACATCAAGATTAGGAAACACCAAAAAAAAGGAAAACTTTAGGTCACTGACAATTTTAGTTGCATATTGCATTATATCACATGTAAAATATATAACTGATGTCTTTAAGAATTCACCCTGTCAACGACTCAAAAGAGTTCACCCTTTCATCGATAAAGAAAGCTGTAGAAACTAGAATTGTTTTCGGAAAACAATTTTAGATAAGCTTTCTGTTTAACAAACCACTCCGAAATACAGACTTTCCTTAAAGCATAGGAAAGTGTTCATGCAGTAGAGTTGTGAATTCCTGTAGACTTACTTAGGATGTTAATATGCCAAGGTCGTCACACATGATAAAAGAAGCAGATTCAAGAGCTCTGTAAGCTGATCTCCTTGTCTATTTCTTGCAATAATGCATTGCGTGTATCAGAAGAGTTGTAGACGTTCTTACTCTCCTCGCTTCTGCACCCAGCTGTAGCAATATTTTTTGGTAAATGTTTAATATCCATATATTTTCTTTTTAATGATTTTTATTAAGCAGTTTGTAAAATCAGTCGTTGAACGTACCAGTTTGATAGTTGAAGTCATCCTGTTGATGTCACGATTACTGTATCTGTATTATATGATATTAAGTATTAAATACTCGTATACTATTTTGAACATCTGTAGAACCGATGGCCTTATCCAAAGCACAATTCGTGAAAAATTTAAACACTGCACTGTATTAACAATTGCTCATCGTCTTAACACCATCATGGACTCAGATCGTATTATGGCAAGTCTTTTGTGATTTAAGATTTTTTGTTGTCAGTTATTGTCTTCATTATAAGCATTGATACCCTGTTGATTAAGTAGGGAAATATTGCCGGGTTACTTCTTAAAACTGAGATCTCTTGTGTACGAAGATAGAGAAATATGTACAAACAGAATAGCTTTTGAACGTTTATATCTGACCCTGATCTCATTAATCTGACCCTGATCTCATTAACGTGAGGACAGGAAGTAGAAAACGATGCTGAATTTCTAATGGCATCGTGGATTGAAACTGACCAACATAACGTACTCGAGTTACGATTGGATGTATTTTAGCCAAAGCAACCTGTAGCTAGAGAGAGTCGAAAATATTTAATTTATTGCGTTTGTATTGGTAGTTTTTGCTTGGTACAGGAAAGTACAACTTTGTCTGTGGGGTGCCGCAAATGCACAATTTGCGTTTACTTCAAAATAGATCGAGTCACGTCATTATTTCTGAACACCACTCCTACAGCCAAGACGGCGCGTTACCTGCCTTATTTTTGGTCCTTTTTTGCAGGTCCTTGATGCAGGTAAGCTTGCAGAGATTCGTGAGCCTTACATGCTTCTTCGCTGCAAAAATACTCTACTGTATCAGCTTGTTGCCCAGACTGGTAACACCGAGGCGCAGAAGCTGTTTGATATTGCACGTAAAGCGTATTATACTCGGACCAACAAAGAGCACCCTGCTGTTATGGCTGCAGAAGCAGAAATGGGAGCATTGGAGAGCCTCGATTCGTTGGAGAGTCCCCCGGTATCTCCGATAGATTCGTCTGCTCCTGTGTTAGCTGTAAATGATGATCGTGCGGAGATGTTGCCCCCAGATGAAGAAACACATCCAAAGACTGTCACTGTAGACCACGACGAAGAGGCGGAAGAAACTTCAGAAAGCAGTCCACTTACCAAGGAGGTAGCAGAGGAAACCTCGTCACCGCAAGTAACTAGCACCATCAATGATGACGAGGATCCAATTGATATTGATGTCGAGGAGCCTCTGATTGTTAAGACGGAGCCAGAGGGAGCATCCAAAGACAAAAGTGAGGTTGCTTGAAACTATAAGTACAAAAAGTAAAGTAGATTTGGATTTACATGTATTTCGTTTATTTAAAGCATTCCAGCTGATAGACATATTTTTGTATATTTAGGGTATTTTTGTGTCTTCTTTACCGTTGTCGAGGCTTAATTTTCGGTTTGAATGAGATATCAGTGGAAATGACATTAGCTTGGCTGCAAATCAATTTTTAACACACGGTTAGTTCCTTTGTAAAAGGAATATACGGAGTTACCAAATCGGTTGAGTGTGAACTTGTTAGTGACGCTACAATTTTACCACAATGCTTTTGGTTGAAGTGAAATTCGATTATTTTGCGAGTGCAGCCCATCATCCCATCATGAGGAGAACCATTTGTCATTAATGGAGTGGAGTACGTCATGTCATGTGTGACCCAATATAGTTACAGGGGCCACTCCCTTATTTCGAATTAGAGATGTTACATGAGAACAAAAATGTAACTTTTAGGTCTGTGCTGCTCAGGAACCTAGGCATTTGATAAAAAATGTTTACTTTCTAAAAACAGAAGTTACAAAAGCAAGGTTACAGCAAATGTTGTATCATAAGAGCAATACTTGACCGTGAGTTAGCCAAAGGTACGCTTTGATTTTCAGTCCACATGAAACCAAACGACGATGAAGACACATGATTATACTTTCCAGGACGTCCTTAACGGTTTCCCAATAATCAGCGTTCGCATTTGGAAAAGTAAGAAACACTTAAGTGGCCAGCAAGTCCTGCAATCTTTGCACTTTTTAACGAATTAATTATGCTTAGATAGGGAAAAAATCAAATCGACTTACCAATCATTAAAAGTTTAGCATTTGCTTCCTCAGTCTGCTTTTCCTTGTCAGTCCTTACCTTTATGAATTGGGCCTTGATTGATTTCTTTAGTACGTTATATTAATTTTATTTATATATTTAGAGCACGAAACTGCCAAAGTACTCCAACCTGTCTTTTTGGAGTCGGCGTTCAGTTTGGTAACATGATATTTCATATTTTCAAACAGTTTTACTCAGTTTGTCAAGCAGGCTGTTACTGCCCTGAAAAATATGAGAGCTAACAGCCCTGTTTCTTTTCATACATAACGTTTTATTATGCGTCTTTATTCTTTGGTAGACAAGGCCCGTATATGTAGAAGCAAACAGGACGGTCTATTTTAACAACCGACCACCTGTGCATCCACTTGTTTATCCTGGCTGCAGATCGTAGGTCGTTCGGTTTTCTCCGGATTGTTTCCTGTTTGTGTAGTATTTAGGGTCTGAAATTTTGTATTTACATCAAGTAAACTTGTATTTCCCTTAGAAAACATTCATTTCGATGTTAAGGAGTTTTCTATCATTGGACTTAACGATTCTGTTTCCTGGAAGTAAATAAAGCTTGGCGTCTTTTTGTTTACGTTTTGTAAATGTATTTGCAATGTTTATTTTGCCTGTATTCGTCCTTATTGGCTATGTTTTGCTGTATTCTTGTGCTTAAGAAAAGTGCTTATAGAGCCTTATTTCACATGGGTGCACAAGGTTTTATCTGGTGTATTCACAATTAGCAGCCTCAGTTCCGAATACACTGTAACATCGCCATACATTTACTGTAACGAGTAGCCTAGTGACCGGAGTGTCCTTTACGGTACCCACGTTCAAGCCTGTTTGGTCATAGAATAGGATATATACTATGTCTTTATCGATTGTAGGTAGTCCAAGCTTCTTCCCTTAATGCTTGTATTTTCCTAGAGAGGATGTCAAATTGTTTTCCTACCCTGTAGTAGTTATGGACAGTGTTATAAAATAGCTTTTTTAAAGTCATTTTGTTCTACTACTCTGCAATGGATTTGTAAATGAAATAATTGTCATGGTAATTTTTGTAATTAAAAAATGATTTTGATAATGGTTTTATTATTTTGAAAGATGTAACCATATAATTATCACGTATATCTAATGTAAATCATATATTTTAAAGGTATTTTAATCAAGATCTCCCGCAGACAAACGTGTCTAGGGCTGCGTCGTTCTCCAATTTTGTTCGCATATCTTGTTATGTAGTTTTCGTGGAAAACAAATCTCACAACGTATCGTTTTGTCGGAAGAAGTATTGCCTGACAACTATACTTGATGTTTAATACTTGATGTTTCGATGTTTCCAGTAAATCGTTTTTAAGAGAAAAAGTTGTGAAATCAAGAATACAAGACTTAAAATACGAATAGAAAACAAATTTACTCCTCCACAGCCTGTCTCAGCCATTGAACTTAAACCAGGCTTTTAAAAGGGATATTGGAATCTCGAACGCCAGTTACCTGATTACCAAGATGACGTAAGAGAACATGTGACTGCGACATTACGATCTGTTGCTCTGGAATACATTAGAACGCATAGTCCTAAATCTTCTAAGGCATTTGTACTTGCACTAAAGCAACTAAAAAGACAAAACGATATAGTTAGTCATTGCAAAACCTGACAAAGGAGCTAGTGTTGTTGTCATGAACAAATATAAATACCGTCGTTTGTCTGAGGCGTCAGTAAAAGACAGCACTAAGTTCCACAGTGTTGACTCGCAGAGACCAAAAACTAGAGGCAGACCTGCAAATTATTACCATCCCCTCTTGCAGAAGGAGAAAGAGATCAAAGAACGCTTGACAAGGAGACTTCCTGAAGACACTTCTAATTCCCTTCGCCCTAGTGGTTCTAGATTGGCACACTTGAATGGTCTGCCCAGACACATAAAGAAACTCTAGCTATGCGCCCTATATTATCAGTTTCTAGTACATACAATTACGAATTGGTTAAGTGTGACTTCATGAGAAACTTGAACCTTTTATCTTTCAATCGATTTACTGTGTTTGTCATCTTTCAATTTGTTGATGGAGTGTGGGGCATAAAAGTCCAGAGTGGTAGCATTTTAGCTTCTTATGATGTAAATTTACCGAAGTGCCTCTTTAATGGACAGTCCACATACTGTCCTACAAGGCTTTTAAGATTAATTGGTTGAGCTTTTGAAAGCAGCACCAAAGACCAAGCTATTTCAATTTGACTGGTCTTTCTATGAACAAATGGATGGAGTAGCTATGGGTTGGGCCCCTACTTGCAAACGTCTAAATGTGTCACAAGTAAGAAATACTCCACCATCAAGGCGAACAGTACTATTGGAGGTACGTAGACGACACCGTCACAATAATGCCTGATAGAGAGACTTCTGAACACTCCCTCCACACCCTCAACCACTGCCACTCTTCAGTTGGCTTTACCATGGAAACTGAAAAAGATACCGTTCTCCCTTTTCTTGGTGTCAATCTACTAAATTGTAATTCGCCTTGAAAATTTGCGACATTGCGCTAAAATCATACTTAAAAGCTTTTTCCGTCTGACAATCCTCAGAGTATGAAACGTCAGAAAGGAAAGTATATGTATATGGCAACCTATTTATACGAAACATGT
>JANTCA010051717.1:0-17907 GCA_024741275.1 Chironex yamaguchii
CAAGTCTCACTTTACAGGTAACTTGGAATTGACTACTTGAATCTTTAACACGGGAAAAAAAGAAGTAATCTAAATCAGAAATACTTCCTAGCTCTTTATAGTCCATTCAATTCTATTCCACTGTATTCCTGCTGCTGCAATCTACTGCGAGCACTCATCATCATTCTTGCAATCTGAACTTTTACACCAACACCCCCTATTTTCCCAATCTGTTGAACCCACCCACCCTTTCAGCACAAAAAAAATGATGTTCTCTGCCGAGGGACTGCGTATTATGCAAACCGATAAGAATTGTATGCCTACAAGAAATCACTGTGTATGATTAGGTACATGCGTAAAGATCACACAATCAAATACACAAGATAATTTATTAACGTGTGTGAAGTGTGAATGTAGTGCATACTCTAAAGATAAACAAGATAAACACAGTCAAACCACCAAAACAAGACATGGTACGCAAGACAAAAAGATTTAGAAAACATACACTACACTGATTTAACATCACAACAGAAAATCAACATCAACTACAGCAACAACTGTTAATGTGTTAGATATTAGTAATTAAACCATTTGTAAGTGAAGATTGCTTTTGGATATATGACGTAATGGTTGACTGATCAAAGCCAAGGTCGGCAAAGTGGAAGCAGACCTAGTGCTGGAACGATTTGCAAGCTGAATGGTTCCATCACAATCCCCACCATGACTACCACCTCCGCTAGATAAACAGAGGCCAGTACCTCTCATAACTGCCAAATCAAGCGAGGTCACGTATCGATGGCTGACCAATGTAGAAATGGGTTGTGTTCCTGGCCTTAACAGAATATCAAATAAAGGCAACACATTGAAGATTATCTCCAAAACACACGCCAACAGGATCACCAGGTTTAAAAAGAGCACTGAACCACCCTCGATGTCCTCGTTCTTCAACTCATTGACTTTATACAGACAACGCCTTCCCATGGCCACTTGTAATTGCACAAGGTAATCATCCTCTATAACCAGTCACGTTCACCATGAAAATGGCGTAGTAACACCAGAAAAGACAACCTGAAATATTACCAAGCAGAGTGGCACTTCCAAGCGGGCGATAGATTAGGGTGTGCCTCGGGGGCTGTGTAAGGGCATGATTATGAAGCACTGAATCTGCTTCCGCGCACAACTGTCAACCATCTGTTAGTTTACGGCCACTTTAATTAAAATAAGTGCAGTGTACCTTAAATAAGTGTAGCTGGTAAGTCTAAACGTATATCCTTACGTAATCACAATTCATTACCTTCTTATCAAAGCCATTAAGTTCTAGATAAGGGCAAGAGCTGATGCAAGTCTACTTAGAATAGATATGAATAGTGGAGACACACGTGAAAAGGCAGTTTCAAAGAGGTACCACGGTACAACATCGACAATTGTCCACGCCACCTGTATTACAAGACCTCTTGAGTACAAAACATGCTTTGAGCAACCAGTATACCAGCTAATCACCAACTCAAGTTTATCTTTTTGCAATGATTGTAGCCTGCAGGAGCACACGGTTGATTGTTCACTTCGACGCTGTCACAAAGATCACTTTACAATCTTTAACATATTCTATCTTCATGTGCTTGGCTAAGACAAAAAATAGTCTCCCATCAATCGTTGGTCTCCTTTGTTTCTGACCACAGTTTTGTTACCAGAAGAGCGCAGAAATACTCTACTTAAATGCAAATTTTGTTGTCAATTTCATTGTCAATGTCTAATTGCGCGAGGTGGCAACGAATAAGACTTTAGTAGCATCAAACCCACGCAAAATAAACCTCCAACGCATCATACAACATAGCATAAGATAGGTGAATCTACATACACAGCAATGCAAAGTTATTATGAACCTTACAAGTTATCCCTTTCACGTGTGCCTACATAATACTTACCATCTACTGCACAAAATGCATTACCTACCATCACTTGCTCCTGATTGATACACTCGATGCGTCATTCTTCATAACATTAAATATCTCCACTTTAATCAAAACAGTATATTTCCAGAGACCGATGATCCGCAAACAAAAGGTAATCAATACCTAGACATCATGTCAACCATTTGAGCTCTCTTCTGATTAAACACAGACATAACAATCGCAAAAAACAACTCGTCTGCGTTGGCAAGACATACTTGTATCTTACAATGACATCATCTTCTGTGCTTTACATGGAACGTTGTTGCTGTTACAACATTATAATATGGATAAATGTCAGGTCCATTCTACCAATTTACAATACATTCTTCATGGTGATGTCTTCAATGTACACATAGTGCGCTGTTGCTATCATTTATCAAATATCAAGCAATTGCCAGTCATCAACTCTTTAGCGAAAAATGACTTATCGCATAAGAACGCTATGTACAATCAATCGCTCGATCCAACTGCCATGAACTTAAAATCGCAATCACCTCTGTCATGCGTAACAGGTTTTAATTGATCAAATATCAAGCGCGCTTATAAACAAAACGCCCAGATAATGTCATTGGGAAAAAATGGTGTCGTGACAAGGAACAACAGCGCCCTTTGTTTACAACCAATATAAAATAATCAGTTTGTTCATACCATGTCAAGTCAAGAGATCTATGGAGTACAAAAGTATTCTTTTCACTAAGCCTTCATAGTTAGCTTTAATAGGGTCGAGACTATGATTGCCTTATGATAATGAGCATTGACAAACTGGGGCCACCTTAATTCGAATCACTTTAAATGATGTTTATCAAAGGCACCAATAAATTGATGGTGAATGGACAAATCTGCATTCAGAGTTAAGATCAATGCTTCCTCTTCACCTTCCCATTAATTCCTCACTGCTCCCCATGAAGAAGATTTTATCAAAGATGGGTCTCAGAAAACAGGCTGAACACAACGTCAGAATACGAAGGCCTCTTAAGGTAATGATTGAGAGGATAAGACTGCGTGGTGTTACAGTCCCTCTCTATCCTTAATGGTCTTTGTAACACAACGCAGAACGGAATGGGATCGGGTTCCTAAATAACAGTCAATTTGCTTATGTACTTAATTTCTGCCTACACCTTATAATTTGAGTCTCACACACGACAGAGAAATGAGAGAGATATGAGACTGGGCTTCTTTCTCAGGTAATCAGCAGGTGTAGGTGATCAATTGCTACTCCTTAGAATTGTAACTGTATGCACTTGTGTTCCCAGTACTTTAACACCTACACATACACCACATTCATAACAAGACTTATTCCATGAATTTCGCATAAGAGCCTTCTTTACAAAAAAACCCCAGAATCAGTGAAAAGTATTGTAAAAGCTCATACCTTCTCTTCAAAGGAGGAGGACCTTTGCCAGAATCGATGATTTTCGTCTATGAAATAACAAAGAAAAAAAAAGAAGAAAATATACTACTCTGGTAAATAATACAAAAAGAACAGTAATCAGATTAACTTGATGAAAAAGAGGCAAAACGGCATAACAGGGGAAAGCAATGCTCATTGTCAGCACTTCAGCTTTTATCAAACGTAAGTTCACATATTCGTTTTTTACACACTGAGTACGTTTATTCTACTGCTTTAAGAAACCTCCACATACGTTGCAAGGTCTATTTTGTGAAACTCGATGACCTCTGCTATCCAAATCCTGTCATTTCACCAAGTGTTGCATTTGACGATCAATAGTAGTACCAACTACTAGTTCTTCGTGAATTGTCTTTACAGCTTAAACTTTTAACCTATTTCAATTAACCACCTGGAACCCTTATACACTGTCTCTTAGTCAATGAGAGGCTCACTTCGACATCTAACGACCAAGTGTAGAAAATCGCAGTATCACCACAATCAATTTTCGGTTCAAGTAACCGTAAGTATTTAATTCACTTTTGAATGGCCAAACAAAAATAGCTGTCCTATCATTTCATCTCTACATGGTCTCTTGACACGGAAAATGACATCGGTCCACTTCGTGCAAATCCGAGTCAGATTCAACTCGAACCAGTCCATATATTGCGTTTGGCTATTGCAAGTGAGTTGTATGCAGATATAACAAACTATGACTAATCAACAAAGTTTAATTTCATTCTAAATGACCACATCTTATGGTTGCAATCTTAGAAGGGATTACCACTCCACACAACATTCGCGTACCACATTTTGACGTTGGGCTTTAAGTAATGCTCATTAGATGCAATCACTGAAACTACAACTTTACGAATCCAAAGACGAAAAATATTAACCGTACAATACTACTATCTGGTGATTCTATCCAGGGAACATACAAGCCACGTTCAAGCTGCTCCGTACTCGTTTTTTTTGTTTTTCTCAGCCAAAAAAGGAGCCGTTCACACTGCCTCGTTTTCAAATGAATACGCTGTGAATACGACAAGTGTTCACACTGCTCCTACCAAAAAGCTGCATGTAGCCTCACTTTAAAGCAAAGGTTTCTATCGCTCAATGGTATTGGCGTATTCAAATGACTCCGTCTTTGGTGTTCACACTGAAAACAGAGCGTATTCAATAAGCATCGTTTTCAAAAGTATCCGTATTCATTATCCAAAAGCTCCGTTTTCAGATCGGAGAAGTGTGAACGCAAGGCAAAAACGGATAAGCTCAGCTCCGTTTTCGATTGAAAATAGTGCAGTCTGAACAGGGCCTCAACTAGACAGGATTTTCAGTTCATTTCCACTTTAAACTTTGACAGAATGCTACTGGCATCAACAGCACGATTGAGGGTCTTTACGTCACACATGGGACCGCCGATCGTGAGATTGTGACACGTTCATGGGGTCTCCTAGGCAACTTCCGAATAAACACAGGAGATTTTTACAACAAGTAGTTATAAGGCGATTACTCGATTACAAATGACGTCAATGGCTTGTTTAATGTTTGGTTGTGTATTGCTTTGTTAAGATGGTTAACGTTATGTGAAGGATACACACAGAACAAAAGCAGTGAATTGATCTCAATATTGAATCAAAGGTTTCAAACTTGGCATGTTTAACACACTGTTCACCAAACAGTGCTCAGCATGGTTCACTGTGCACAGCGGCGATACTAAACGACTCTGCTTGCATAAAACACAAAAAAGTAAAATAAATTTGAAACTTTACGGCCCTTTTCAAAAAGATAACGATCCATCCATGAATTTTCGGCCCGCAAGGCCTTAGTCGTGCGACAGAATGAGGAATACATATAGCAAAGGTGATATATAAAGAAATGTAGGACTGAGACCAACCGAGCTCATGAGAAAATTAGAACAGAGACAAAGGACAACAACAATAGCAAAAATGGATCAATAGAAGAGAAGTAGGAAAAAGGAAGAAGAAGGGTAAAGAAAATATAGATATGAATAGGAAAAGTTCGAAGTTAGAGAGAAAAAGGAACGTGTGCATATGGTTGTCAATAAAAGTTAAAGTCTAAGTTTAGTCCGACAGGGTAAGGGGTCCTAAGTGTAGATAAGTCGTTCTCAGAAGTGAGTCGATGGTGGTGGTCTCTAGTGTTATGACGAATGACAGTGCACTTTAAGTCCGTTGCGATCTCATAGCTTGCCTGGCCAAAATGTGATGCCAGGTGTGATCCATAAAACACAAACTGTTTATACAGCGATATAGCAATTTCATGAAAAATAACGACTAAAAATAAATTGAAAAATGCCAATTTTTATATTTCATTCGTTTTGAACTAAAGCTGCACAGCTGCACTGTTTTAAAATGATGTCTAGATGTACAAGTGTCGAAGGATAGTCTTGCACTCATATGAATTGCAAACCCTGCAAGACTATCCGTCCTTGAACCTGATTGGTTGGCGTAGATAATCCACTTAAAAACAGACGCACTAACATTATCAGAACCTTACTATAACAATGCTGATAACAGAAGAAAATGCGATACTATCATGTGACCGAAGAAAGCGAAAAGACATGAATCGGTGGAGAGGACTATTGCTCTACTAAAGTAATAATAAATGCGAATGTCAATATATTTGCATCTGATCTCTATGAATCTAAGCACAAATTAAAGTGATTAATCATCAAAACAATGGAGAATCTGAATTAAAAATAGGTGATGAAAACAAGTTACAATGACTTCGTGTTTACTTAAGATTCATGTTTGCAAACTAAGTTAAACCAACATGGCAACCTGGTGAATGAAAGTAATGTACAAACAAGCAAGATCGGGAGAGAAAACCAAGGCAAGAGATAAGGGTGAATGGTGGGTGATAGCACAGGAAGAGATCAAATCAACCTGCATTCATGTAAATTGAAATAACTATATACTGAATTTCCACTCGCAATTAATGGAAGGCAGAAATCACCTTCACTAATTGATGTAAGTAAGGTTTGGAAAGCACACTCATGTTCGTACACCAACAAACCTTTTAATCGAATACAGCTGCATACAATACCTACCTCTCATATCACAAAAAGTCACTTCAAGCAACACAAGAGGAGTTCGATCATTTATAACAAATGTTAAACTTATATCAACAGTTGATATTATGAAATAAATGTATCAGGGGTTGTCTTAAGACAGACACAAACCCGAGTCTCTTGTTTCAAATTTGGCGACAATAGACGCTACCAAGGGATAATGACAGAAACAAACATATATCATTGCAGCCAAACCGAGCAATAACTCCAAGACATCCGACCAATAACTCTCAGGCATCCGAGCAATAACTCCCAAGCATCCGCTTATCCAGAGAAAGATCTAAGGTAGAATCTCTCAGTATAATACAGTGGATGGATCACAGTACAAATGACGGACTTCACTTGTTTTCAAGTCGTTATCACTACAAGCAAGGGGTTGGACTGTCATTTTAAGGCAGCACATTCAAAGCAATACCACTAACAACCACCTTACGATACAGGTAAGGGAGGGGTGGGGGCAACAAAAGTGCAAGATAGACCCAACAGTGACGACATGAATGACACTACCGATACAAACTAAGACAGATGGGACAGGAAAAACGAACTTACATTCGCCACTCTGTTCACATTGTCCTACAAGGAGAGCAAGAAAAGGCGTGACTCGAGAGTTACTCGGCACTTACCCTTTATTACGTCTCAGTCATTGAGGGCGCCTAACGGTCACCTACACTTAAATAGTAAATAGTTTGTCAATGTACTCCCTGACTATCATCATCATGAAAGAATCTCTATTAAATGGATAAAGTGATAACATTTACTACTTATGCCTAAATTATTTGCCGTTTTCTAGCCGAAGAAAACTCTGTGAACGGGAAAAACATACATGGTTTATCAAAAAGGACCTTCTGCGTGGTAATCATTAACGAAAACGAACCCATTGGGGGTATGGTGTGATAGTGTTAACCAAGGACTGTCTGGTTGACTAGTATACAAGTGCAAATGAACGAATGGGGGGAACGATTAAAAGAACATACCAACAAACAAACAAACGAGCAGGTGACTGCTTGTATTGATTCGCCTTTAGGCAGTGCAATGTGATGTTACGATAGACGTAAGAAGGGATGCGAAATTTCTACACAATGCATTTAGCAAATTTTAGAGGTACAACAAATTAATCGGCACTCATGCTATTTAAAACAATGATTGCTGTCTCGGTCAACCCCATCAATACACACTCATCAGTGTACATACACTAATTAGGATTAAACTGAAAGGAATTGCACACTCTAAGTGACAACAGACGACTGGTATCTCAACCTGACTATGCTCTCCGTGCTAGAAACTGATTTAGCAATGCTTGCGAAATTCCCAGCTTATCAATGTCTCAATTACTTACAATGTCAACAGGGCTCTTGCATGGAGATTTCCTTCATAATAAGAAATAAAAATTAGGGACAGCACAAACCACTCATCAGTACATCAACACGTATGACTCTTGCGTAATCACTCTTGAGTAATCACTCTTGATTACATGATAATCACCACTTTACAGTCAACAAGCAATACTCTTCAGTACATCAGCACCTATTGGTTTTCAGAGCATCAGCAAGCATCACACATCAGCACACACCGCTCTTCAGCACATCAGCACGCAGACCCCTTCAGTAGATCAGCAGCTATCACTCATCAGTACATCAGCTGCTACCACTCTTCAGTACATCAGCACGCATAACTCGTCAGCCCAACAGAACACATAACGTAACAGTACATCAGCAGGCATAGCTCTTCAGTACATCAGCAAGCATCACTCTTAATTACAAGATCATTACCACGTTACAGTTTATCAGCCAACATCATTCTTCAGTATATCAGTATGTATCACTCTTCAGTACATCAGCAAGCAACTCTCTTCAGTACATCAGCACGCACACCTCTTCAGTACATCAGCAGGCATCAACCTTCAGTGCATCAGCACACACTGCTCTTCAGTACATCCGCACGCATACCTCTTCAGTACATCAGCACGCATCACTCTTCGGTACATTAGCACGCAATGCTTTTCAGTACATCATCAAGCATCACTCTTCAGTACATCAGCACGCACACCTCTTCAGTACATCAGCACGCCTACCTCTTCAGTACAACAGCAGGTATCACTCTTCAGTAAATCAGCACGCATCGCTCTTTAGTACGTCAGCAGGCAATGTAATGAAGCAATACCATATACCAAATTAGCAGTGTACAATGTACAGTGTACAAATCGTTTTGACACACGTGTTTCAAAAGTGTTGCGAGAAACAACACTACCTACCTTACTACCAACTACTATGATGAGTCCTTCCTCGACCAAGCATGCACGCTGTAGAGTATGTTTTTAAATGCCACAATGAAACGCTGGTGACCTTTAAATCAATGAACTCACCTTAACGATCTCTTTTGATCTTTTCCTTCCTTCCTCAGCTACTTTGATCATGTCACCCTCTGCAAGGTCAACCGGGGTCTGGCCCTTCAACAAAATAGAAGAAATATGTCAATGATCTTCATCGTCATATCGCTATCCCCTGATCAAATCTTATCAAAATAGTTTACACTTCAAAAATCGTTTCTAATATTAGGCCTTCCGGTAGTTATAATATTAATATGAATGCTATCTTGATCATTGTCTATATTCATCACCTTGTTCACCATTTCTAACAACCTTTCCATTATCAGCTGCATAATCATCCCATTCACGTTTACTACAATAGTATAATCTCTGGTATCACATTTCAACAATAATCATAATCGTCATTTCGTCGTTGATAATTACCTTTGCTATTTATTATTAATATTTATCGCGCCTCTTTTGATAATTCAATTTTTTCAGCCAAATATATGTTAGCAAGCAAACAGTTTAAAAGCAGCAAATAATTGACAACTTACAATATTATTTCGAATACTATAATCACTTCCAGCATCCGTCAGAAGATCTAGTGCTTGCTTCTGGCCCCAATGCACGGCCGCATGAAGGGGTGTCCAACCATCTCCATCACGGAAATTGGGGTCAGCTCCAGCTTGGATTAAAGTGCTAAAGAGGAAAAAGGGGACAAAATGACTTAGTAACGAACCGCCCCATTTCACCATGTCTTACATCGACCGTCAATTTGTAAGTATGATGCAAAAGAGCTGCCTATTGACTGAAAGTAAAAGGCAATTAATCACTACAGACGCCACTGTTGATAAACGTCAAGTTTAAGGGGCGTACTCTTACGTTTCCTTTGTACCTTCGGCCTGTCCTCGTCAAACAGCCATCCAGTTTTGCAGTGACTACCACTTATAATGGCAAAAAAGTACAAAAACAACAAGTAAACAATCTACGCTAAACATTCCGTTAGTCACAATCATAACTTTACTTCTGTTCTTGATATTAGCGTGCGTGGACTCCTCAGTTTATGACTAGGATGATGTACAAAGTGCCCCATGACTAAAGGTGTTAAGCTTAGAAAGACATTGAATTTGCAATGGAAACACCATGGTTGAAAGGTAAGGTGGTCGAGGAATATTACATTACTTGTCCATCTTGGTTTCATCTGAAGTTCAAAATGATCATTCCTCTCTACTATCAACTGTCCTTTACTAAACAAATACAGTAAACTCCCGATAACTCGAACATTCGCCAAGTCGAACTGATTTTCCATTCCCCTTGAACAATACTAATCGTAAAGAAATACCTGATAACTCGCACCATTTTCAATGGTCCCTTAAAGGTTCGAGTTATCGCGAGTTTATTGTAACTTACAACTTGATAGAATTATGGGACATGACCGCATTATGACCCTGAGAAGGTAAGGTGTCCGATTTGCAGTCCTAAGACCCAGGTTCTAACCTCTTATGAATACAATCATAATTTTACTTCTGTTCTTTTCACAAGACAAACCCGTCTCGACTTGGTGATAAATAGATGCCTTGTTGGCAAAAAACACTTGCCAATTCAAAACACGTATACAACAACCGACAACCACCTAATAACGAAGTAGATGATTGGGGTTGAATTCCTAATAGTCTTTCGACTTTCCCAAATGAGCAGTTTAGATCAGAAGAAAGGCGTCGAATTTGCAGTCGTCAGGCCAGAATCCGACGCTCCGGTGGTCACAATGAAAACTATACTTCTATTTTCTGCAGTATGGCCAACTAGCCAAAAACAAGGACCAAGGTCAAGGAATTACGTCTCGCAAATTTAGGCAGCTCAATCAAAATTCATTATATGTCAAGCTGTATGAAAATGTACATACATCATCCAAAAAGTAGACAAAATAAATATGATCCTGCCTTTAGCCCTCGGACTATCTCAATTTGAGGTGTCATTCACACCCTATGGGAACAGAACACGCCAGGAAAAGCTGTCTTAGCAGCAATTAGATCTAACGTAATAATAGCACTGTGCAACGACATAAAATCAATGATGTGAAAATAAATATTCCTATCCCACAGTTTATCGCCGACTCAAGTGACACAAAGATGATTCTCAACTTTCTATTTCTATCTAAGCTGCAAAACCATTTCTTGTCTTCGCTAAACACAAAGCGTTTCCGTTCCTACATGTTTTTATCCCTTCATACTGTCGTCGTGCGCTGCCCGAAATGCGAAACAAATTTCACAACAAAGTTCACTAACTGGCCGGTACTTTGCAGGTAAACATTGTGTTGATATCACAAGGCCTTCATTTGACACCGTCAAAGAAAAAACACAACAAAGTAAATGAATTAAAAAGGAAATACCTCCCAAACGGAAGAGATGAGGGGCAGCATCATCTCTGTATAACGTCATCAGTCTGTTTGCTGTGCAAATCAGTCGTACATTGTAACGTAAAAACACAACACAAAACAAGACAATAACACCCTATCTATATGAACAGTCATCTCCTCAATTTCGTCCAAAGCACGTTTCAGACATGATAACGTTTAAAAAGATGTCACATGAGACAAGATTCGTGTTACATTCAAGTATGTACTATTTTGTACACCAACAGTTCAAATCCGGGCAAGAAATGAACTGAAATGAAAATTCAATCAACGCATTAAATAATTTGATCACTTAATAATACGATATCCAAAGGCAAATAATTATGCCAAATTTCCGTTACTCTTTTAATACTGATTATGTTTTGTGGTGATGTTGACTGTTTGTTTGTCCGATAGCAACATTAACTAAAATGTCAATGGATCTGGCTGAGGAGCAAAGGATTATTTTTCGTGTTGATCGAGATCTGCGTCTGGATGTACAAGGAGTTTGGTTATTATAAGGCATTTTTCAACAACTTGTCTTCTACCTACAGCAAAAGGTCATATCACAAGATAAGAACAGCCAATTATGTATAGCCTAGACAGTACAGATTGACAAGTGCAACTGGACTTAATCTCCTAACGTTAACTAATCTAAGGAAAGTTAACAGATTACAATATTAGGAAATATCTATAGCAAGGTTCAAAATGGTTCTTGCAGTGTGGCAACATGGCTTAAAAGATATGCATTCCAAGCAATTCCCTACTATTGCTGATTATATATGGATAGACCTAGAATAAATGTCACGCCACTATGGACAACATTATGGGTACATAAGGTTCATCTATGGTACGCTTTCATGGTCAAAGATTCCCTAGATGACGTGGCATCAATCTTGATTATGGTAATGTTACATGCTTATATCACATATCGAGCTTTTTTTCATTACAGGGTTATCAAGGAGGCCTTCAGGAGAGTGGCTTCTGGATCTTATGGCATTTTCGTCATGTGAGTGACCTCACCCCTTGGAGGAGGTCTATGGTGTCCAAGTACTTCTTCTTAACTTGCTTATTTGTTCACTAAATCACTGTTCATTCATCGATAACTCCCCTCAACTCCCATATCACTCATGTATGTATGTATGTATGTATGTATGTATGTATGTATGTATGTATGTATGTATGTATGTATGTATGTATGTATGTATGGTATATTCATTACTCGCCTGAAGATCGTACATTAGGGCGTAAAAATCGTAAAGTTAACCGTTTGTCGTCTATTAGTGTTCTGACGTACTGAGCATTGTTCAATGATAGCGTACTACTGTTCATGATATACATGTATATATGTATGTATATATCACAATACAAATCCATTAATAAATAAATATAAACATCTGTAAATAAATCCACCATAACATACTTTATAACTTTCAAGTATCCTTTGGCAGCAGCAACATGTAATGCTGATGCTCCTACAAATGAAAAGAAAGGTAAGAAAGACTGCAATCTATTTCATACACATCTCCAGTTATTGTAAAGCAAATGCCATCTCAAGAAAGTACTCAAATCTTTTGAGTGTTACTTGTTACATATTAGGCCCATTATATTGTGGCATCATCCACATGATGATCATACTTTCTAACTAAATGCCTGGCTATTATCTGTTTAAGACATCTACAAACACTTGTTACATACTCTCGTAAACAGAGTATGGCATGGAGAAAAGATAAAAAATGCTTTCACACCTCTTTCTTAGCATTCATAAATTGGTTTTTAAGCATTTTAAATTTGCCACATCAAACACATCATGACCTTGAAGCTTACAGGATGAATCTTATTTATAAGATCAATCAAAACGTACCAGCATATACAGGTCACATGGCAAGCAATGGCAGTTACTATGTCCTATGCATTGTTCATACATCACAATGTTGTACACATGTATTGCTTCAAGTCTGAATGGAGAGACAACTTTACCTTGTCGGTCAGGATGATCAGTGACTTTACTGCTATTCAGCCAACTTTGAGCATCTTCTAACATCTTCCTTTCTTCTTCATTCCTTGCCGTGTCCAACTCCAAACCTAAAATATCAGTGCAAATATCAAATGACTATAATCTCTAATGTCAAACAAGTCTAACTATCAACCTGTCCATTCCCTATCTACCTAACTGATAATGTAAACAATTTAAGAAAATACCTTTCTCAAATTTCTAGCATAAAATAACGATCAGAATTATTTTGTAAAAAAAAACTATAAGGGAAATTCTCTTTGAAAATGGGTAACCAGAGGATCGTAGAAACTTGAGAAAAAATCATGGATTTTCACAGCCAAACAAACTTCTGAGCCTCAAAAATACCTCTCTACTTAACACTTCCTTGGCTAGATAATGCTTCTATCCCCAAAGAAACAAAGATCAAAAAATTTGTAGTGAAGTGTTTCTCTGCTGTCAAATTCCAAAATTGTTTTCACGACTACAAAGATTTTACCATCCATTCAAAAGGATTGTGTACCTACCACACAAAAAAGCTTAGTAGTTTATAAATTTCTGTGCCAATGTGAAGCTCGGTATGTAGGTCGCACTTCTCAAAGACTGGGTGACATGATCAAACATGTTCCAGCCACTGTACGCCAAGCATCAATTCCTTTTAGAAAACAGCCATCTAGTGCTTGCAAAGAGAAAATGACTGCCAAAACATGGGATTCTGCCATAGGCCAACATTTACTAGAAAATTCAAAATCCGCCAAAATGTATAAGGACAAGAATTTTCAGATAATTGGTACAGCTGGATTGTCCTTGTATCCAAGAGCATTGGAGTCTGTCTACATTAAAACAAAAATACCAGTACTCTGTAGGCACAAAGAGTTTTTTTTACTTGGACTATTCCAATAATGCTTTGTTTCTTCGTTTTCTCTTTGCCATTTTTCCTTCTTGTCTACGATTGGCTAATTTCGATCCAAAGTTTCTTAGAAAAAGGCTATGATCTATCAATACTTTTCCTTCTGATGATTCATAATCTCAAAAGTATCAGTTGAACAAAGCTATTGAGTGTGTCTTTAGTTCAATGTCAAAAATTTTCAGAGCGATTTTCAAGATTTGTACCACAAAAAGATTGTATAGGGGAAACAAAAGATTAGAAACAGAAAAGGAACTCACAATGTACAATACAAAAACATACATACACACATGCATATATATATATATATATATCATATATACATATATTATATATACATACATATATATATATATAATGTGCATGTGTGTATACATATATATAGAGAGAGAAATTAGAAAACAAGATTTTGAAGCACAAAAATCCATGTATTAATAATAGCATGTTGTTGTAACTTACATTTATGATATTAGCTGGCGCATGCAGCTGTCATATTTTCTCTTTTCTTAAAGATATAAACACATCAAGTGAAAATGTAATATATGTAATATACACATACGATCATACATATACCCACCTTGCTTTTCAATTTCATCTGATAAAAATTCCTCCATTTCTTCTTCCTCTGCTAAATCCAGAGGTACTTCTCCTTCATTATTAACAGCTATTAAATCTGCTCCACTTTTTATTAAATACCTGTAAGATACAAAAAAGAACAACACTGCATTGATCACATGCCAAATTAGCATCACTTACATCATCCTAATAAGACCAAGTGTTCAACAAAATTTGGACAAGCAAACATTTTCATGGATGACACGCTATCAGAAGACAATCTCCTGAATGTGGCTACAATAAAAGTTTCCAGAAATTGGATGACACTCAAGACTCCTTGTAAGGTTTTTACAGGCAAGTGATAGATTATGCATCTTGTTGTTACTATTTACAATGAGGCTTCTGATTTGTATATACCAAGGCTTTTTGTATAAAAACTGTCACAAGGGCAGTAAATCACCCACATTGGTAAGCTTAGGAGGGTGATCGCCCCTCAAAGAATTTTTTTCGCAGACAGCCTCCAGGATGCTTGATGATGGTTAATATGTAAACATAATATTCTGGATTAAAGTAATTGTGGACATTAAAGAGATAAATAGTACATGAGGTCTAAGGTGAAGTAATTGTGTTTTTATGAAGCTTAGGCCAATGCATTAGTACCTTCCTATGACAGTCTCGGTCAGATATCGACTTAATGAAGGGTGAAAGAAAATGAAACAATTCTGTTCCTTTGCTCAGTACTGTAACAACAAAATCTAAAATTACAATTAATTTTTTCAACTGTTCTTGGTTCGTATTGTTCAAAGTTCTTCCTCAGAGCTAGATACATTCTCTGTTTCCAATTCGGAGTCAGTTTCAACATCAGCATCCTCATCATTTCTTCCAGGTGAGTGGTATTTACAATTAAATAACATGGTCCTACAAGTTCAAGTTTACATAACATTGATTACAAACTTTTTTCTGTGACAAAAAAAGAGAAAATCGTAAGAAATCATAATGCAAGGCACTCATTTGAGAACAGCTTCATTTAACATGATGTCGAGGCAGTTGTTGGAGAAAATAGATCAAGACCATGCCCAGTGGAGAATTACTGCAAAGGACATGGTCAATGTCCAGCACCGGTCAAATGGCTTGAAATGAAAAGGAGACACTAGATCAATAAATCTAAATGCAATGCACAAATGCAAATTGTGCATATCATGAATATATGTCTGTTACCTAATCTGAGACTAGATGAGGGATGGATTTTTAACATACTGACTTTGGAACAAATTTGATGCACATTCTATATTGAACTTACAACAGGTAAGAACCCTGCTTTAATTTCAACTTACAACCAATTTCCACAAAAGCAGGGCAAAAATGAGTGAGAAAACTAAACATTACAAATAAACATCAAAGTATCTGCTTATGAAAAACATTATCTTCTTATGAATGGCAGTTACAATGGCATATGCCAAAACAATGAAATAATTGGGCATACAGAGTGGTAATTATATCACTAATGTCATAGCTGGGATCACCACTACTGCTGCTACTATTAATAACAGAAAAACCCCAAAACTTATGCCTTAATACAAATATTATGCCCTCAGAATAAGAGGCAAATTTAAACTTCTGTTTAGGTGTTGCTACAAATGAAACAAAAGTAAGGATTCTAAAAGTTTAAGAAAAAATATTGAAGATTAGCTAGAGAGAATATCCCACAGATTTAGATAGTTGACTACGCAGCAAACAAACAGAAAGGAAAAGAGCAAAATACTTTGGAATACTGAGTGGCTGCTCACTGGTAAGAGATAAAAAAACAACGATCTCCTACTACTTAGAAAAAAGGTAACCTCGAATTCAATATATAAACAACTTGCAAACTGGAATGTCTAAGAAACTGCTCAACAAGAAAGCAATCTGTAACTGATGGCTGCCAAATATTGCAAAAAAGGTTTCCTTTGTGTTACATATGGTGGGGTAGCATACTTTTAAAATTGAAGATAATCAAAACAGAACAGCCATAGCCAGAATACAGGGAAACTACATTTAAGAGACTGCGGACTTTTAAAGGCAATAAAAACAAACATCTAAACAGTAATGCTGAGCATCTGGCATTAGTATGTACTTGTCGTGTCTATTCAGTGCCACATGGAACCTTGGTATCAGTGCTTGTAGTCTGTGAAGAACTTGAAATGTACCTCTACAATCTGGCACCAAGAAATTGCATTAAAACCAAATTGCTTACACAGAGCACTTAAGGGAATCAAGGTGACTGGAAAAATTTTTCCTCCTTATCGTTCAAAGTTAACATGGGTAATGTATTTAGTATAAAACATGTAATCACCTTTAAATTCAAATTTTATTCATCCACATGGGATGAGAACTGGTAGGTTGGTTTGCATTTTGTGTACACGTGAAAGCTAGAAATCATCCTAAATTAGATCATTACTCCAGAGCACTCATTAGGCCACATATAAGCAAAAAACTATATTGTGGTACTACAAAAGAACACTGAATGTGTCCATTGGGGCTAGTACACATATATATTCACATGCACATCTCAACTTGCCAATCAGAGTATAATCAGAGGCAATCAAACTTTTAAATTATTGTAGAGAAGTGATACACCTTTCTCTTAACAAATCAAACAAAGCGAAAATCAAAACTGTCTAGAACTAGATTTTAGGTCTCTTTTGCAAAATATAAAATCCATCCTTGTCTTTCAGATCTGTCTGACTATTTCAAAGATTTACCCCTGCTGTATAAACTGATTCAAGGCAAAGAATACTAAATAAAGAGGACACCAATCTAGTATTGCATTCTGTGTGCAGACTAAAAATGAAATGACTTGTTATGACTGATCACATTACACTACTCAAACAATATGGCATCATAAGCGGAAGTCTGTGTACACAAACTATTGAACAAATGGACCTTCATGAGTAAATTAATGTTTTCATTCAATCCCTTGAAACTCAAATCTTCAAAACAATGGACATTAAACAGTCAACCTCTATAATATTCCTCACACAACTAAGTAAGTTCACTTGGCTTGGAAATGTTCTTATAAATGTTTTTATCATCATTCATATGCAGTCAAACTAAGCAGCTAAATTGTGCTGCAATCATGACATACATTATCCAAACAAAAAGAAACACTCCTCTGAGTCAATCTTTTTTCAACAGCAACTCTCCTCCAAGTCAATCTTTTTTTAACTGTCTTGCTTATGCCAGGCTTCGGTTGTAGCTGAAATGCTGTGGGCTCTTCAATCAAGCCTAATATATATATATACATATATATATACATATATATATACATATATTAGGCTCACACACGCACACATGCACACACACACAT